>JAPYYQ010000461.1:0-87242 GCA_030522585.1 Anagyrus pseudococci
AAAATCGTTCGATTGAATATTAAAGTATATATTGTCGCGGGCGCCGAAGGCTAGTTCTTCAAACTTGCCTACGTGGCGCTACCGCGCCACTTGATTGTTATTGCAAAAAAAAAATAATTTTTTGTTTGTTATATATTTAAAATGATAAAGTATAAGCAGAAAGTAGTATGGTTTTAAAATTTTTATTTATTAAACGTGTAATAGGTAATTTTGTTATCATTGTGTTTACATTACTTTAAATTATAGGTAACTATATTCTTAAAGTATAAAGTGATTGTATAAACTATGCATCATATATGACTACCATATTCAATACTATCTCTATATCATCGAAGTCCGCTTATTTCGAGACGTTTGCATTTTACTTTACAATTATTTTGCAATACTAATATAATTTCTCGGCATACGAAAATCACGTTTTTGCGAAGCGTTGTGTTTCACACGGAATACGAAGAATTATTTGAAAAATTTTTTAAAGTACTCCAAATAAGCGTTTTTATCGTCTTTTTAATAATTCGCTCGATTATTATGTAAAAAAATCTGACGCTTTTATCAAAGGAATTGGTCAAGCGAGTCGTAAGGCGAATTTTATATCAATGGTTTTTTATATATATATATATTATGTATATACCGACGTTCTATATCCTTCAAATTCACATACACACCCATTCGGCTGTTCAAATTTAGTTGATACATCATATTACGTGATCCCTATTTTTTAAGTACTGTACACTGATTGGCAAATATTGTTCATGAAACAGCGACATTATAAGACTCGTAGGTTTTTAACAGATACAAACATTTCGTAGCTATATACCTCATTTTATACATGTATATAAAAATCTATAAATCAGTCGGCTTTTATAGATTTATCGAGTTAGTTCTTTGCCAATCGTTTCTCTATGACTTAGAACTGATTGAAAACATCTGATGTTTGTTAGACTTTTCAAATTGTCGTCACAATGTTCAATCGATTGACGACGTCCAACAAAGTTTTATGAAAAAATATTTATTACAACTTTTGACTTACTATTTTAACAGTAATCGTACATTGAGTTGTTAACAAAAATAAATTATTCAAAGATACAACAGATTAACAATCAAGTAAACCAATTAATGTTTGTCGTTTTATACATTTTCTGTCGATGTATTACAGCAACCAAATTGTTTTGAAATTAAATTAAGTTTTGAAATAAAAGCACAACCATATAATTCAGTCTTTTTTTATAAACATTCTTTTTTGCTTAAAATATTATACAAGTACATAATTGCAATTGATAAAATTCGTTAAGTAACGCTGTAAGTAATACATATGACACTTAGAATGATTACTAAATTAACGCTAACTTAAAGCTTCACTGACACATATTTTTCATTCGAAATTTTTTTTACAAACTAAGAAACTAATACATTAAATTGTATTAAAATGCAAGAAATTAGCTTTTAGTCCCTAGATACAGTGGTTTTAATAGAAATAAAATAAAAAAACGTACAACAAATATTGTAGCCTTGTAGACATTTTAATAAATGCATACATCTAATGTTTATTTAAAATTGCATCTATAATATCCATAATACAATGTCTATTATTGGCAGTATTTCATATAAAAATTAGTATAGGATCCATGACATCGATTTATATCAATCAGCTTTTATATTAATTTCAACATTATCACGTACGGTATTTGATAAATTATTTAAATTATCAAAATATTTAAAATAAACAGAGAAAAAAATATTTTTATACAATTCTTTATTTTCATAAAATTCGTTTTGTTTGCAAATTTTAATAAATTTTTTAGTTGAAAGTTAAAAATTATTAAAAAAATAAATAACGCATAAAATTCATAAACAATATCAAATTAATTTTAATGAAATATAAAAGTTATTGCAAAAAATAGAATTTTTATTTTACGACGTGTTCTATAGATTAACTCTTGGAATGGTTGAAATCGAACTGTTATAGAATTTTTTTTTCAATTTGGGATTGATGAGCAAAGCACCAATTTTGCATTGAAATATTGACTAATAAGGCATTACATTTGATATTGGCATTTTTACTATTTATATTTCATATGGTATTATATGTATAACATAGAGTACCTTATGATTTTTAATAAATAATGCCAATTAAGCTTGCTCATTTCATTAATTAAAATTCTATTGGAAGAATAAGTATTCATTATTAGTTAAAAAATAGATTAATAATTATAATTTTCTTTATACAAACATGCAATTTTACAATCATGAAATAAATATATTTTTCATATTTATGTGACTACCAGAACTTATGTTCTACTACGGTATCTAATCTCATAGCTATAGGAACAAAAACTAGATTCAGAGCATGCATTCTGTCCGAGTATTTCTGAAAAAAAGAAGAAAATTATAAACTAAATGTATCAAAAATTGTGGGTATTAAAAATATTATTACAAAAAAATATTCATCTACAGAATATCATTTTACATGAAAAAAACATTTATTTTTGATTGCGTAATAAAGTTGAGCTTAATTTCTAATTGAGATTCTGATGTGATTATTGAAAAAGTTTAAGCAAGTGTAATTGGCAGTTTTAGTGAGTCAGTTAGTTAGATGAACTTATCACTTATTTACACTTTACAGATATCTTTAAGATCATTGTATAAAAAGGTAGGAAAGCTATAAATTTTTTCTTACACAAATAGGAGAGCCAAATATCACAACTACATTATGTTTGAAGTATTCTCAGACAATAATAAATTACAATGCTAATTAGATTTTCTTTTTCAAATTTGACAGTTCTGTTTGTCACAGCTTTTTGAGCTACATTTTTCACAATAAATTAGCATAATTTAATTTTAAAATATGAGATTACAGCCTAAATGCAAAAAATTTAGAATAATTGAAAAACAGTAGCGTATAAGTTTATCAAATGTAAATTCAATAAAAAAATGTAATTATTTTTCATTGCAATGAAAATTTTTTTAAATTATTCGTCATTTTCATCATTTGCTTTAATACTAGCATAATTGTTCATATTTCTATTCACCCTCAACATTTTAAGAAAACTTCCAAGTACTAAAATAGTTTTCCGATGTCTCTTAAATATCCCAGTGTATAAAGCTTCCCTAATATCACGTCGATCACTGACATCTGAATCTATACTTGAAACAGATACTATTGATGGCTTTGAAGTTACAGGTTGATGTTGAACATTGGTTTCTCCACTGTTCACAATAATTCGTTGCTGATTATTAATCATTTTGCGGAAAAAATATAGTTAATTCATATACTTCAATGTGTTAATTATAAAAAAATTTTTAGAACACTGAACTTATGCAATTAAGTTTTCACTGGTAATTCACAAAGGCACACTAATAATTATACCACTAGCCACTTCTATGGTACTTTTTCATTTGTCTGATAGCAATTGAAACGATAATTGGAATATCTGATACTGCTCAAACGAGAAATCTTACATGCAGATGTGCATAGTTTATCAGTTGAGAATTTCATTAAGACATTGATATATTAGCTTGCTATTTACAATTAGATTTTTGTAAAAAGGCATTATTTCAAATTGGATATTCCATTATTATCTTCTCTAAAATAAGAATATTTTGTAGAAGGTAACACAATCTTATCTGCTGCAATCTGTTTTACACTTATTTTCTTCTTTGGAATGATAAATTCATCAGATCAATGTAAAGCTCTTCTAATTTGTAGTATATTTCATGACACTTGAAAAAAATGCAAAAGTGCTGTTGACGTCTGCACAGCATCTGATTCACTGAAACCAAATGCAGAGAGTCAAGTGTCTAATATAGACGTGGAATAAGAAAAAAGGAAAGCCAGAGAAAGAGAAGGAGAAAGAGCAAAAACATAATATAAGTAGGAGGGAGAAATGCAAAAAAAAAGGTTGTGGTTTAAGGATGAGTATATTTAGAAATTGTTTGTTTTAACCAAACAGTGCCAATGCTCTCATTTTCAGTCAGCAACAAGCCCTTACAAAAATAAAGCAAAACTCGATGTAGTTTATTTTTAAGTTCATATTTTGAAAGTAATAAGAAATTTTATATTCTTACACCTATTATTAGCCTAGCATGTGAGATTAAATCAACCAGTGATAAATTAATATATCAATATTTTTCCACTTAAGAGCTCAATTATTTTATGTTTATATACATTATTGACGTCAATGTTGATTTACAGATAAATATCAACAATTGAATAAAGAGAATTAAAAAATTGTTATTTATATTTTATAAATTTTGTTAAACAGTAATAATTATAATTAAAAAAAATATATTTGCTTATTTATTCACCAGATTTTACCAAATGATGCCAGAGCAAGGCGATTATTTGTAACAACTGGAGGTTTGAAGAAAGTTCAAGAAATTCAAGCAGATCCAGGCTCTACTCTGGCAGAGTACATAACAATAATCAATTGCTGTTTCCCAGAAGAAATTGTCAGGTCTGTTTTTGTTAATTTATTTATACTATGCATTTTTGCAAATAAAGTGATTCCATCAATATGGAATTCCAAAGAACAAATTTTTTCTTCTTTACTTGCTAAACTTGCATTTCTTACTAAATGCTCAAAGTGTATTCTAAGAAAAAATTGTCAAATACAAAAGTAATAATTTGAATTATAATTTATTTTTTAAATGTTCTCATTGTTTGTAATTTACTGATTATCTGGATCTTTAAAGCAGAAATTACTAAAGACAATCATAAAACAATAAAATCATTGATCGTTTTTATTGCATGTAAATTTATTAGCAGGAAGCACATCATCCAGCTCCAAACAAAATGTAGATATCTAGAAAAACTAAGGCACGCGATGATCAATCTTGACGTCAAAGCGTAGCCAACGCTTGACTAAAATTCGTTTGTCATTAACATAAACGATTATTACTCGGAAAAAAACACCAGTTGCTTTTAATAAGAAACGTAATCGTCCGAGATTATCGCACTCGCGTTATCGTCCGAAAACATCGAGCTACTTACACAAGCCTGTCCATCGGATGTTGACGTTTTGATAAGTTCGGCCACGGCAGTCAGTCGTGCGCTCGCGAAAGCTCAAGGCTTGGCTCTCTTGAGCTTCGCGAGCTTTATTTACCTATGTGTTTGTTTTGTTTTGTTTCCTTTGAAACTGTCGAGCTGCCTTTACGACGGAGCGGCCATAGTGCATCTGTGTCACAGCTGAGTGCCGCGAATGACGGGGAGGGAGGCGCGGGGGCGGCGAGAAAGGGCGGTGGAGGGGGGAGGGTGGGCCGCGGGGCGGGAGGGGCATTAGGGCTGCTAGACTGAAAGAGACAGATATCTCGGCCCTGGCGTGTTTCGCTCGTTTGCACTGACGCCACCCTCCTTCCCGCACCCCGCTGCCTCGCGACGACCACCGTGCGCGCATGCATAGTTCGCCCCCGCAAGCGGCGGGTCGATCCGCGCGCGGATTTCTCCTCCGCCCAAAATTACATTCGCGCGAAGTCCGTTTTATATTTCGGCGACGATTGAACGCCGTGGTATTCGGATGGCATCCGGTTATTCGAAGAACGCGAGCTAAAATAATTTTGATACGTTGCAGGTACTACTCACCGGGTTATCCTGACAGTCTTCTCGAAGCCGTTGATCAATATCAGCCGAATTGTTCCGTCGAGATGAAGAGCGAGTATTCGAATGAGCTTAGCAATTTCAGCGCTTCGATTTGCGACAACGAGTGATTTTTTAGATTTTAAACAGAGCCATTTACGGCGCTCCAGCCTATAAACTTCGTACACGATTCTTTATTTATCGACTTTTAGAATAACGACTAAACTTTATACAAGTCTTTTTTTAATAAAATTTTGAAAAATCTTTGAAAACAAGCTTGAAATTATTTTTAAAAACTAATAAATTATTTTTCTCTTTAAGTCTCACATTGACAGGATAAGTCAAATGAAAAAAAAAAGAATTGCCTAAAACCGCAAACGTTGGAATTCATTGAATCAATGAGATGTTTATGAATCATCGGAGGCAAATCGTCATCGATGGAATTGTCCAATATCCTTCTCCAAAATGTATTAAAAAAATCAACGAAATTTCTACAGGCTTTTTGAAGAGAACCACGTAGCGCGTAGAAGTGTATCTTCCAGCGATTGGCCACTAGCATTGCTGCGCGTTTTGGAAGCTTGGCTTTACAGTGGCACGTACAATATGTCGCACGTATACAGAAGAGACGCGCAGCCACCTATTGGAGAAGAGAGGGCGTGAAAAACAGAGGATCGGAGAGAGACAACATCAAACTGCCAGTCATCCGCGTTGAGCCTCGCCGAACGCTACTTTGAAGCGGCATTATTATTTTTTTTTCATTATCTTATAGGATAGCTCGACGAGGAATATTTATTGTAAGCCATGGTACGCATAATCAATGACGACGGTCACTTCCACGGGGAGCTCATGAGCGCCGGCACGAAACTCGTCGTCGTCGATTTCACCGCTACTTGGTAAGTGTGTCTACGTATACGGGCCTGCGAGGTTAACTGGCCAACGTTGTAACGTCCGCTAACGTTGCGTGGGCCGCCGAGTCTGGTGGAGCGGCTCCGGGAGGCTTTCCTCGGCTCGAACCGACAAATGCTCTGATGGTGGACTTCGTTTTTGCCAGGTGCGGCCCGTGCCAGCGGATCGCTCCGGTGTTCGAGCAGCTCTCGACCAAGTACCCGAAAGCCGTGTTCCTGAAGGTTGACGTCGACAAGTGCGCCGAGACCGCGTCTGGTCAGGGTGTCAGCGCTATGCCTACCTTCATCTTCTACCGCAACCGAACGAAGCTGGACCAGTGCCAAGGCGCCGATGCCGTCGGCCTCGAGAGCAAGATTAAGCAGTTTTATGGCTCTGGAGAAGGAGATGACTCCGAGTGCGGCGTTGTTGGACATGTACGACAACCTGATAATGCACTTTATCACATTTTAGGAATGATTTGCCTAGTTATAATCATATACTTTTGGAAAGATCTATAATCATTCTGCAACTACACTTAAATCGTGTAGCGGTGACTTTTTCATATTTACAATCAAGCACTCCTATGCTTGTCAACATTGATATCAATGAATAACTTTATTAAGTTGGATTTTAATAAATATATTATTATTATTATTATTATTATTATTAACATACTGTTAATTTTAAGCACTATAGAAGTATAGAAAGTTTAGTTGTATTTAATATGATATTATTACAAAACATGTAATCAACATTTTTAAATTTTATAATTGAAAAATATAACTTTTTTATCATACTTCTTCACTTTTATTATTTTCCTTTTAAACTTAGTAATAGGAGTTTTATTGAAAGTCATCTGAGATGAAAATATAGATCCAATAGTTACTTGTTACTAATAAATTATAATTAACTTGCTTGATCTCTAATTAAATTACTATATTAACACTTTTATTAAATTTGAAATATTTTCATTTGCAGATGGATCTTACTTCTTTTATTTCAAAATCACAATGTGAGTGCTTGAATGAATCTGATGAACATACATTAGCTCATTGCTTGACTCCAGATGGTGGTTACTTGGAAAGTGACTGTGATGGCGAATTAATAATATCTATAAGCTTTAATCAAGCTGTCAAAGTGCATTCTATAAAACTTAAGGCACCAGCAGATAAGGGTCCAAAGAATATAAAATTATTTATTAACCAACCTAGAACCATTGACTTTGAAATGGCAGATTCAAACACAAGTGTACAAAACCTTGAGTAAGATTTTTATAGAATTTAATTGAATTTATTTAATTAATGCTAAAAAATATTTAACCCTTTAATATTATTTCTAGAGTGTCACCTAAAGATCTAGAAGAAGGCAACCCTATACAATTAAGATATGTTAAATTTCAAAATGTACAGAATTTGCAAATATTTGTTCAAGATAATCAAACTGATAGTCCAACAACACAAATTGACCACTTAGTTATTATTGGTTCACCAATTTTAACAACTAACATGGGAGATTTTCAGAGAGTATCAGGCAAAAAAGGAGAAAGTCATTGAAGAGCTACAGCTCAAATTGTTGAAATTCACTAAGTTACAAATATAAATAAAATTTTTTGGTATCAACTTTAACTTTTGTATGAATTAAAAACTAAATAGTTATAAGAACTGTGATACCATGAGTAACAGCAATAAAGTATAACTTTCAAATTATACTTTATGTACAATAATTTCTCTGCTTCTAATTTACTCTGAACAAAAATGTTAATAAATTTAAGTTTTGACTAAATTTGTTGTGTATTTTATTCCTTCACAATGATAATTTGTATTTTATCAAAAAATACAAAATTCACAGATATTTTAAGAATTTCAAAATTACAAATTAATATTTTACATATTAACACACATAGATTTGAAAAAATATTAATAAAAAAATATTTTATGTACTCACTCTTCAAAATATGATTAATGAGTCAATTGATTATTTAATTCTGATTGCCTTAATTTTTCCATCAACATCATTGAATGGCATTGTAAATGGAATCGGTCAGTTAACCAACGATTTTCTCTCTGTTTTAAGCATTTAACAGTTGATTTTAAAAGTTTAATTTCAAAATCTTTTTGTTTGATCTCCTTTTGGTGATCTTGCTGCATAATTTTGGATTGCCTTGTTGTGTGATTTTTTTCTTTAATCAGTTTTCTTATTATCTAAAAATAAATTTGTTTTTAAACTAATCTTTTTTAATTTCGAAAATTGTAATTAAATTCTTACATCATCTTTTTGAGAATTTTCAGATTTTAAGCATTTTACTTTGCAATTTAACTCTTTAATAGTATTTTTGGAATTTTCAGGAATCTGCTCGGTATCAGATGGACTATTTTGCATATGATTCATGACATTTATCATCAAAGAATTTGTAGACATCATAAGATACTGAAGTTGTTGGTGGAACTAAAAATTTATGAAATAAGTATTTTTTATTTCTTGATGCAAATGATTTATAGTATATTAATCTTACTTGAACAGATCGAATATTAGTATCTTCAATACTTTTTTTATCTGCAATAATTTTTATTCTGTGCCTAAAAATAGTAATCATAAATAAATAGTTTATTTTAAAAAATTCAACTTTAGCCATACTTACTTTGCTAGTAAAAGCTTTTTTTTTAATTGTAAAAGATATTTATCTTTACTATCAAGATTGGTTTTGTACATTTTTTTAATATTTATTAATTTACTCTTCAATTTTTTCAATTGTTGCTAAAAAAATTAAAAATTGATACATAACACATGAAAAAATAAAGATGTCTTAGATCATTTTATATGATTGCAATGTACTATACCTCGAGAAAACAATTTTTTTTCTTCAATATTTTCATGCTATTTTCATTTACTTCTAGTGAAGAAGGAATACTAGAATAAAAAAATAATTCAATATTAATAGCTTTGCTTTTCATATCAACACTGTATAATAAAAACAGAAATCATAGAAAAATAAACTTAAAATTTAATTAACTTAATTTCAAAAGAAAATTTGTTGAAATAAAAATTTATTTTTAAACTTAAAATTTTACCTGGATATATTTGTTTCTTCGATGTTAGGATGAGTAGATAGTGAAACAGTCAATAAAATTTCTTGAAGTTTTTTTTGTAAATTGTTTAATGTATACTCTTGAGTTCCTAATAGTTTCAAAGTAGACTTAACTTGTTTTTGAACTGAAAAATCAAATTAAATTGTAGATACATTTCAGATTTTGATAAAATATTCTATTTACCTGAATTTAATTCTTTTAGAAAGTGAGATGACAAACATTTTGTAGTAAATTTGTTTAGACTCCTTAATTTTATCAATATATTGTTTTGCATTTGAACAAATTGATCCACCCTATAAAAATAGGTGTATTAGTAATATGTTTAATGCATTTTGAAAAACAAAACACTTATACATGCTAGCAATAGAATTAAATTTTACTTTTTACTTAAAAAAAGACAGTTGTATTGAATACTGTAAGAATTATCTATTTTAATTGAAAGTAGTTTCCTTAGAGATTCCTTTTTTTTTCCAAAATTGATATTTTTTAATAATGATGAATTTTCTACTGTTTCATTAAAACAATGACTAGTTTTTTCGATATCTTTTGTCACATCTGTCTTTTTAATTTTTGATACTTTATTTACAGTAGATGCTTTTTTATTTTTTTTAATAATTTTAGTATTAACTATCTTATTATCTTGTAGAGAATTTGTTTTTATACTTTCTGTCTTTGTTAATTTATTTTCTTTTAAAAAAGTATCCTTTTTAATTTCAATATTCTTTGGTATATCTGGTAAAACATTGTCTGTAATAAATTCTTGTTTTTCTTTATCAGTGTCTGTTAAATTGTTTTTATCTGAAACCAGATCTGTTTCAGCCATGTCTATATCTTTTGACACATCTTTTAACACTTTCTGCTCAAAAGGAATCATTTCTTCTTCTTGAAGTTTTGTTGAAGTATCTACATCAGCTTTTTCACTTGTACTTTTAATAACTAAATAAGACTAAAATATGTAAAGAAAATTATATAAAAATATATTAAAAAAAAATATTTAAAACATAATAACTCTTAAAAGCTCACAGCAACATTGTTAAAAGGCTCATCAATATTATTAAGTAAGCTTGTATTATCTTGTGTTTCAGTTATTTTATCTGAATTTTCAGTAATTAAAGAAGTCTAAAATAAACCAAAATAAGTTGCTTAAGAATATGTTAAGAATTTACAAAGAAAGAATAAAAAATAAATAATTTTACGGTAATATCACTAAGTGATGTACTACTACAATCTAATAAACTCAGATCTTGCATAAATTCATCATCTGCAATTCCTGTAATAATAAAATATAAATTATTGAACATACAATTCTAACAATAATAAATTATTCCTCACCGTTTATTAAGCCTTGATTTCCAAGTACCTCATAATCGTTTGAATCTTCTGTTTCAACCTAAATAGAAACAAGGATTGAGTTTTCAAGAATATATTGTTGGATTGGGAAAAAATGTACACTAAATTTTTACATTAATAACATCAATAAAAATGTCTGTTTCTGGATTGGCGTTACTTGAGGAATCATCTTTAGTATGAGTAAGATTTATGTACTGCTGCCAAATGTTGGTAGGTAAGTTTAAAACTTTTGATCGTTGTCGATTTAAATTACGTTTACGTTTTCTTTTAGTTGGCCTTGGTTTAATTCTATTGGGCATTCTATCTTCTAAAATACTTTACTTAAAACAAACAGACTCGGCACTGTATTGTTTTCAAATCAACCTATGTACACAGAGTGTGTACATAGAATATCCCAACAAGCTCTACTTTTCGCGATTACTTCGAAGCTGTTTGATTATTTATTGGTTAGCAATATAGTATACATACACTATGTAAACGTTTCATTTCTTCACAGCTGTACGGCATGCCCTTAAGATTATTCAAAAGCTTATTTGTTTTCTTACATTGTTTTCTCGACGCAGTGTTTTGTCTTTGAAATTTCAAGTTCAACGAATATTCGCACCGGCGCAAGGGCGCAACGGTCAGTAAAAATTGAGGAACACTACTCAAGTCAAAACCTGCGTTTATATACACCGGTTATTCCCGGATAACTATGATTTATAATTTTAGAAAATTTTTAAATATATAATGTATCTAATGTTTTTTTTTTATTTTGGGACAAAATAAATTTTGTTAAAAATGTGTCTAAAATAAAAATATGCAATATCCTAGACTTCTAGAGGGCAACGCAGCAGTTACGTAGATTGAAACGTAATTCGTGGAATTCCAAAAAATGTTCGGAAGAGCCGATATACACTGAAATTGTATATAACTAATAAGGACGCGAAAATAAATGTCAAAAATTTGTCAACACGAAAAATTTCTGAGAGATCGCGCATTGACTGACAAATTGGCTTCTTCCTCAAAAAAAAATTGATTCGAAATTCCTAAGCCGTAAATTTAAATCCAAGTTCCTCGGTTGAATCATATTGCGAAATATGCTTAATTGAGTAACAAAAATTGTATTTTATGAAAAAAAAAGGGAAAAATTAAATTTCTTTATATTACAATAGTAAAACTTAACAACACTTACAAATAAATGGTAATTTAAGGTAAATCAGAAACAATTTATTATAAAAGTATGTATTTACTACACTGTCAAAATTTATAAGAAAATTGAATCAAAAACTATAATTAACTGTACAATTTTAAATAATTTTGTTGTCAAAGAAAATTATCAATATCTACTACGAATTCTCCAAGGACCACCACATGGACATCCCTTAGCCCATCTTTGTTCCCATGCTCTTATTGCAGCTGTTCTTGTAGAACTTTGAATTTGAGATTTAGCACAACATCTTGCACATTCTTTGACAGTCATTACTTCTTTTCCTAAATATACGTGTCTCACAGCATCAACACAATGTCCATTTTGCATACACCCTTCAACTGGATTTAATTCTGGGGTAAAAGTAAAATCTGGTTCAGTTCCATACTCAAACTGTAATAAATAAACAAACATTATTAGTACTAACTGTTATAGAGTATACAATATTATAATTTATTTATTTAAAACAAAATTACCTGTAATGGAAGACTTTGATAAAATAAAGTAGGTGTGGCTACAGCAGTAATACTGTTGGCTTGAAGAATTTGAGGAATCATTATTTGATTTGGAAGTAGGCAACAATCATCTAAACAAATATTTTAATAAATAATTAGATAATGCAAATCATTATAAACAATGTAAAAAATAAGCTTATAAATTTATTCTTTTTACCTATTAATTGATCATCTATTTGTTGGGTATCATTATTTGGTTGCACAAGTTTTGACAAAAGTTGAAATAGTAATCCTAATACATCTATGTTATCTGCACTTTTAAGGAATACTGGTAAACAAGAAGGTCGAAGTAAACCCCAAATACGAATTATTACTAAAAGTTCACGCAGGATATTAAGTGCTTTGTGATCCTTTATTAATTCATACTGAAAATTTGTTAATAGTGTTAAAAATAAGAAATATAATGTCTATTTAATATTATGTGTACAATATATGTAGAAAAACAAAATTTATAATTTACCCCACTTGATTTCATCTGCATTCTTTGTTCAGGAAGCCTGACTAGTAAATTTAAAGCTAAATCAGCAACCCATTGAATAAGTTGTTGTAAAGATTGTAAAGTGATAGGTTCTACTGTAAATTCCTTAGGCTCAATGTGTAATAAAACCTAAAAATAGATTCAAATTATTGTACATATACACTAATGAATTGTAAATAATGTTTTTTTAATAAATTGTGTAATAGAAACTTAAATTATTGTAAATAACAAAATTATTTCTATACCTTATCTACATCGGTAATATTTTCCGTTATTACCGATGGTAATCGTTCCGCAGGTACTTTATCGTGAAAAGTATCCGAAGGTCTCAGTAAAGATTTAAATGCTGTTGCAACAGAATGAAGCATAAATAGCGAAGATAAATCTGCTGCTTTACTTTGACCACCAACCAACATTCTACAAAGTTTAAATTACAATAAATTTGATATACATTAATTTAATTATGAGAATTAGATAAATTTATATTTACCTGTACAATGAAATTTTTATAGATAAAAATTGCATATAATAATATTGTTGAATTTGCATTGGTTGTCTATTAAAAGATAAATCAAAACGATCACACAATGATTCAATTACTGATGATCTGAGGCATAACAATAAATCCAACCAATCCAATCCACTTATTAAACAATATTCTAATAGTGTACATGCATAGCCTATTGACATGGATGCACCTAAAATGAATGATTAAATATGCTTTAAATTGTGTTAAACACAAAAAATATTATTTATTATTTATTAATTACCTTCTGGAGACAGCTTATACATATATAAACTTCCTCTTTTATCAGCTAATAAGAATACACATCCTAACCATGACGTATCAATACACGAAATCATAGTAGATGTTTTTGAATATTTATTGAGTGGTTCATCTTGACGCCAACTTGTATTTAACGATGATATAGCCACTTCTTTTAAGCCGTCATGACTAAGACAGCGAATTGAAGAATCTGCTAAAGCAACTAAAATATACCCTGTTGGCGATACTATTGACAATTTTGTAGTTGTCAAAGCTGTTATAGGAGAATTACATCTGTATAAAGCTTGATGTTGCCAAACCTTAAAAATAGTACATATTTTAGACATGAATAAAATAACTTTATTTTAATTTTGAAATTATGCAAATTTTTTTACTTACAACAGTCTTAAAAGGTTCACAAGGTTTGGATTGAAACATTTTGTGAATAGGTTGTGTTTTTTCCATTAATTCCCACACTTCAACAAAACCATTACCATCATTATTCACTGCCACAATTAATGAATCTGCAGTTTCAGAAACAGCAAACTTGAGATGAGTTATTGTTGCATTAGCTGTAAATATATTAGATTTAATTTTAATAAAAAGCATAATATAAATGTTTAGTTTATTATATAATTAAAAATTCGTACGAGTATCATCTTTAGGTGCTCCATCATGTAAAAAGAAACTAGGAAGAGCTTGTGAAGTTATATTACACCTTTCATCTGTTTTTCTGACTGAGACTCTGAAGCATCTAACTGGGAATGCAAAACTGCCACTGCTTACAGCAATCAAAAATTGTCCATCTAAAAAGTTAAGAATATAATTTTGAAATATTTGATTACAATATGTTTATGTATGCTGTAAATTAAGTCATTACTTTTTGCATAACCAATATCAACCGCTGTGACCCTTTGGCGTATATTTGCAAGACTTTCTGTTGCAGAACAAATCCGATTTTGATTATCTTGGGCAATCATCACGGTTCCCAATAAGCCAGTATTTGTAACTACAAGAACTCCCTGAGCAGCACGTCCACCAAATTGTTTAACTGATGGTGCATAAGGTAGATGAGTAAATTTTTCAGTGTAATGAGCACTATTTTTCTTTTCATTATTCAATATAATCTAAAAATAAAAGAATAGTTTATAGAATAAGTTTTTAAAAAATAAATCAACAATTGTATGTTCATACTCTTTTTCCATTGTGAAACCAAGCTACTCCTAGTATATGCTCTCCAGGAAAGCAATGTGAGCCAATAAGGATCCAGTCATTCAAGATATGATCTTTGAATGTCCATAATTGTACAAGTCCATTTAAATCAGCAATAACTAGTTTTTCTCCTGCCAAATCCCACTTTAAAGCACTAACTGTATCTTCGTTTGTTAAGACTCTGAAATTAATATAGGTAAATACAACTTAGTTTTATTATAAATAAATAGTACATGCATTAGTACATAAGGTAAAAATTTGACTTACTTGTATGTATGCCATGGCATATTTAAGTCACAAACGTAGACATGACAGCCCCACGTTTTCCCATTTTTGTCATCTAATTCTGTTGTTGATGTAAATGCAATAATATTACGACTAGATAAAGAGCAAAGAGAATGTTGATCATAGGGGCTGAAACACAATAATTAAATTTGGTTATTTTGACTTGTTTAAAATTTAAAAAAGTAGATTTCTTGCATCTAATTGTAGTGTTTTGTAACTTACCTTTCTTGATTAAACGACGATTTAAAATAAGTTTTTCTGTTGACAGTGTACAATAAATCCATGTTTACTATTGTCATATGTCTCCACTTATAACCTAACTTATAACAAACTCATCGTAAGCGAACGTTTTTAAAGTATTTATCAACGTTTAGACAATAGCGTGTCTGGTTAAGAGATTATTTGCAAGTTATGTACTTATAAACCAGTCTGTTTGTACATAGAACACTAAATTTGTAATAATATACAAAATTCACCAACATCAGCAACTCTCTTTTACAGCGTCTTCATATGCGAGATGCGACTGTAGGCAGCCATTGCTACGCGTCACTTATTGAGAATTTTTGATTGGCGGTAGTCGTTGTAGAAATCTCAAAGTAGTTTACCGCGACTTTTTAAAAATATGCATAAACTTGAAGAATTTCTTTTTAATGTAATAAACAACAAAGAAGTTCGAAGAAAAATTGTAATTTCGTAATATGAAACTTTGGTTATCGCAAACAAGAATTATTCTTTGCAAATAAAAACGTTTTTAGTTGATTACAAAAAAGGAAAAATGATAAATCACAAAGGAACAACGTAGAAAATTAGCAAAGTATCAAAATAAGTAAAACAGTGTACACCGAGCGATAAATAATAATAGGGTCACGCGACCACAATTTGCCGCATATACGCACCCGCACGTATACCAATGCGGACAATTCAAGGTCTACGACGCCAAACGATCTAACGTCCACTGGTCTTGTGCAAAGTGTAAATCGCCAAACCGCAGAAGATTCGAGAGCACAATAGGTAGAAAAGCACTGGGAGAACGAAGATCACTGACTCCGCAATCCTTTTCCGCCAAAATGAAACTCCAGCGCGGCACGTAGGCCAGAGCAGGAGGCAGGTACCTCTCCCTCCCCTCCACGCTTGCAAAACTACGAGAAATATACTTATATATGCATACGATACATAGGTATAGGTATATACGCTAAGCCCCACTGCCCAATGTAGAGAGACTGCAGAAGTGCAGAGTGCAGTACTACAGCAGAAGACAAAAATTGTCTTCGCTCGCGGATCCCCGCCTACCCCGCGCCCCCCGCGGCCTCGTGTCATCAGTCATCGTCGGGCGGCCCCAGTGCACGCTCCGTGGGAAATCGGCTCTCGCCCGAGCGGGGCCAGCTCTCTTTTTCGCACACTCGAGTGGGTTTCTGAAAAAAAAAATTGGCGATGATTTCGCTTCAGTCTCACAACCAGGTACGTAAATCGTCCCTGTCTTTCTCGACCCTCCGACCGGCCGATGACATTGCGCTGACGTTCGCTCGGGCTTGCAAGCTGCGCGATAGGTTAGGTTGTGGACTTTGCTCCGAAAAATCAGGCTTTGCACAAGCTTGCGAGCGTTTTCTTCAGCCTCATATTTGTTTCTACGCCTTGGCGGATCTATCGCCTAAGGTGGTTTCTCAGTCGCTGCAACTAGGCGCAATATAGACTCGTTCTTAAACACACACACACATATACATATATACAAATGCATGGTAAAATAAAAAATAGGGATTTCGCAATTTTCCGAAACTTTGCCAAGTTTGCTTGTTTACTATACTTTATTAGCTTACGATAGACTTGTTGTTCTATATTGCAACTGGGAAAATTGGATGTTATGAAGATGTTTAAAATTTTTAGGTTTTGTACCACCTGACTCAATTTACATCAGTTATTACACCAAGGTCCTCGGTCCAAGTGAAGAAACAAGATGACTCCAGACAAAAAAAGACTGAAGAAATTCTTTGTAAAGACAGTTTTTTGAGGGTAAGACATTTTTTTTCTTTACAAGTATTTAAATATTGACATAATTATTCATTTAATGATATTATTTCAGACTTTAAAAAGTTGTAATGAACTTGGTATGGACAAATTGAATGTTAAAAATTTAGAAAATTCTTTGAGGTTTAATAGGATCAATATCTGGGCTGTTTTACAAAATTTTTCAAAAAAAGAAAAGTTCCGGAATATTAAAAAAAATGACGAGTGGACTGTTTCTTATGTCTCTGGGGCTAGTTTCACAGAAAATAAAAGAGGTTTTCCATCTCCATCCTTGTCAAGTGCAGATGTGATACCAACAATACACTTTTATATCAAACCACAAAGAAGACATTTTCATAAATTTGCTTCAGTAACTTTACATCCAAATAATACACAAATAAGATATTTTAAAACAGTCAGAAGTATCAATGCAGAAATTGACAGAAATCCTACTTTTAGTACTAGATTAAAAAAATGGATTGGTTTAAATGTTCAATCAGTAAGTTTAAAATTTTATTAATAATTTTCTGACAAAATTTAATATGTATTTCTTTTATAATCAATCAGGATGGCAAAGTAGCAAAATTATCTTCAGATGAGTTGCACACACTTCTAACAAAAGATTTAGACAAATTAAAGAAAGGACAAGATGATAAATTTATTAAAGTTGATGAATTACAACGCATTAAAACAGCTTTTGCTGAAGGCTATCAAGCAGGATATGATCAAAAACCTCAAGGAAAAGCATTCAAAGCTTTAAAATTTACTTATCATGTAATTACTACAATTGTTTTATTATCACTTCTTGCTATCATAATGGGTAAGTACAAATAATAATTTTGTGTATTTATAATTTATTATTTTATATTGTTATCTATTAATTTATTTTAGGAACAACAGGAGGCAGTATGTTCAAGATTCAATTAGGAAACAGAATACAAGTTGATCCAGAAGATATAAGTGTAACATTTAATGATGTCAAAGGAGTATGTTTTAAAAAATTTTAAATTCTTTTAAGCTCCCCCATTTTTTTACATAAGGTATTATTTTTAATAGGTAGAAGAAGCTAAAACGGAATTAATGGATATAGTAGAGTTTTTGAAAAATCCCGAAAAATTTTCAGCTCTTGGTGGAAAGTTGCCAAAAGGTGTTTTGTTGGTAGGTCCCCCAGGAACAGGGAAAACATTATTAGCTAGAGCTGTTGCTGGTGAAGCTGGTGTACCGTTTTTCCATGTAGCTGGACCAGAATTTGATGAAGTATTAGTTGGTCAAGGAGCGCGAAGAGTAAGAGATTTGTTTAGTAAGTATACATTTTGAATAAATCTGGAAAACAAAATTTTTAGAATGGTCAAAATATTTAACTTAATAAATTAAATGTCTTACTCAGAGGCCGCTAAGGAACGCGCTCCGTGTGTTATTTTTATCGATGAAATTGATTCAGTTGGAGCAAAACGTACAAATTCGGCTCTTCATCCTTACGCTAATCAAACTATTAATCAGCTTCTTACTGAAATGGATGGGTAAGATTTTTGATGCAACATTTAAATAAAATGAAATTTTTTAATAAGCATTATTGAATGATATATATTCAATAGATTTCATCAAAATGAAGGAGTTATTGTATTAGGAGCAACAAATAGACATCAGGATCTTGATAAGGCTTTGCTGAGACCAGGTCGATTTGATTCAGAGATTACTGTACGAGCGCCTGACTTTTTAGGACGTAAAGAAATTATTGACTTGTATTTAGGAAGAGTTTTAACACGTGATATCGATACAGAATTGTTAGCCAAACGTACTATTGGATTCACGGGGGCAGATATAGAAAATATGGTAAAAATTCTTTTCGTATGTTATTTACGAAATTTTCTAAAAATAAAATTCATTGTTATTATTGTTATTATAATAGATTAACCAAGCCGCGTTGAGAGCAGCTATTGAAGGCGCTGAATTCGTAACAATGGATCATTTGGAACGTGCAAGAGATAAAGTTATTATGGGACCTGAAGGTAAAAAAGAAGTTGATGAAGAAGCAAATCGTATTACAGCATATCACGAAGCAGGACATGCGTTAGTTGCCTATTTTACAAAGGATGCGACTCCTTTGCATAAAGTTACTATCATACCTAGAGGACAATCTATGGGTCATGTAAGTGTTTTATGGAGAATATAATCTAATCAAATAATTATTAAATTTGTAATGCTTTTTTTAGACGTCGTTCATCCCACACAAGGATACAAATTATACGACTAAAGCTCAGATGCTTGCTAGCATGGATTCATCAATGGGTGGTCGAGCTGGAGAGGAACTCATTTTTGGATTAGATAAAGTGACTTCTGGAGCTTCTAGTGACTTTATGGTAAATGAAACACTAAGAAATTTGAATGTTATTATTCTACTGAATAAAAATATTCTCTTGCTATTTCACAGAATGCCACGCAAATTGCAGAAGCTATGGTTAAAAAATATGGTATGTCTGAAAAAGTTGGATTTAGAGTACATAAAGATAGAGTGGAATTCGGAGATGATGATGGTTCATATAGCTCCAGTACAAAAGAATTAATTGATAACGAAGTAAAGCGGCTTCTGCAGGTATATATCCAGAAAAAAAGCTATGTTGTCAGTTGATTAAAAAAAAACATTAACATTGTTTTTATTGCAGGAATCTTATGACAGAGCCAAAGCGATTCTAAAAAATCACGGCAAAGAGCATAAGCAAATTGCTGAAGCTTTGTTAAAATATGAAACATTAACTGCAGATGATGTCAAGACAATTGTTAATGGAAAAAAATTGCGATATGAGACTCCAAACGATACGACGAACCGAACGATAGTTGATGTGCCGAGTAATGTTATGTAATATATATATATACATATATGTATATATTTTGTTTTGGAGAGCATGTTTTTTCGAGAGTAATACATTATTTAAATATTTTTTATACGACTCTAGACTGTTTGATTAATAAAAAAATTACAGTTATAATTCACTAAAAGAATAATAGTTGAGCACATTCCATAACATGACACTTCAAAATTTTTTAAAATGTTTCTTAAAAGCATTCATTTGGTTTAAACTCCTCTAAATAAATTCAACAGTCTAGACTTATAGGCAATATACAATCTCGAAAAAATTTTCTAACTTATCCATAGGCTAGAGATAAAATATTATGCATCTTAGCCCGCTATCTACGATTACGTATCATTAAAATTAAATAGATCAACAATTGTTTAGATCTATTTGAACGTAATTATGTTGTATAATTTTCAAAAACATTCGTTAAAAAAACTGTGCAAATTTTTTTCCCATCTATGAATTTATGTATAAAAACTACATAATTTTAGTGTTTGAGAAAGTAAAAAGTTTTTAAAAATAAATTATTTTACCCACCAGTCTAAAATTTTTATTTGAATTTTTAAATACAAAATATTACCGGTCGTTTTGGTAGTTCGCTTTTTGTAATATACATTATTCCCTAACTTGGCTTCACCTTTTTTTTTTAACTTTTCAAGCACATTTACTGTATTTTTGTAAGTCTCTTCATCAGTTATAGTTATTTAAGTTACTTAATAAATTAGTAACATGTATTCTCATCACTCACAATTATTATTCATATAAGAACGTTTAAATCTTTTCTGTCTAATGAATAATATATTTCATTCAACTCTAAAAATGAAAAATAATGAATGTTATATTTTTTAAAGTAAAAAGGTCAAATTAGTATAAATGTATAAAATTGTACAGAAATAATAAAAGGTTACGAACATTTTTTTGTTCCACAGTTTCATTTTTTCATTTACTTGAAAAGATGTAAATTAACTTTAGGCCATACAATATCAACATTTTATTTATCATATATAGTAATTATAAATTATACAAAATTATATATATATATATATTTTTTTATTTATATTTTTCATACTTTGTATATTTCCTATCTACGTTTGTTTCTACGATTTAAGAATGTTAATCAATAATTATTTCATCACTACACAAGTGTACAATTCTATAAACATTCGTGCAAACTACCTATTGTCGGTGCTTTTTCAATTTACTTTATATTTGAATAATTTAACTTTTATATTGAATATTGTTGACTGAATGGTCCATAAGAAAAACCAGGCTTTGCCTTGCTCAAAATTGATTCGTCAAATTCATCAATAGTTATTAAATATTCGCAGCCATGGTTTTTTATAGATTGTACGTACGATTTTTCCGGGTAAAGAAATTTATTTACGGATACATAATATATTCGTTCGTTTGTTATTTCGATACAATCGTTTACAGTATTGAGGATTATATGCGCACCACATACTTTGTTTCTTCTACACTTTATTTGTCATCACGCACACACATACGATAAATTCGTTTAAAAAATTACAAAAAAAGAAAGAAAGAAAAGTACAAGGTAAATGAGAAGAGACTTGAGAAAATATGTACATTCACATACATATCTATAAGCACTCATGCAAATATCACAGTTTACTAAAATCATCAATACAAATAATAATGAGCTTCCCATATATTGTTCGCTTGTTGATTGTTGATGGCGCTAATTCACTTCACTGCATACAGGAAAGTCAAGGAAGTTTAACAAAACGAAATTTTAATTGGCTCTAACAAAGTTGATTGGTCAAGTCAAAAGGTTTTTAAATCACTAGAGCTTCGATCAGGTGTTTTAAATAACAAGAACCAAAACGCTCAATGCAGTCTCCATTAAATACACACATACGTATGATTCAGCTATACGTTAACTCGATTGAACCAATCAATTTGGTAGAACAAACTGTCGTGTAGTTTGCCGCAAAATTCTAATAATCATTCGTTATTGAGACACAAGTTTTTTCCCTTAAAAATACAACATATGGAGGTACGGCCGAAATCTACGCTGATTCGTAGACAGTTGATTTACAAATTTTGCTATTTACCATTGTTTGGCTGTTTCAAGCTTGGAGTAGGCTATCTTGTTATTTTTTTCTCCTCTTCGTTATTACAAAAATACAAATTAAAAAGTCTTCCAGAACTCGCTCGGCTTTTTGTCGACGGCTTTTATATTTGGGATCACAATTATGTTTCAACTGTACAAAGCAATGTAGTCGATGACACGCACCGGAAGACGAACATTTTCTTTTTCTTTTTTATAATTGCGACAAACATTTTCCAAAACTATCTCTTTGCTCGAGCGCTTGCCCTTTCTTTTTGTTTCTGTTATGTTCTTCATTGTCCGTACTCCTTTGTCCGTTTCTATTTTTTTTTTTTGGAAATCGCAGTCAAAGTTGCGTTACATTTACAAAGAAATGGTGAAAATTTGTCACTTCTACTACATTTTCCATCTACAGTGGCTTATGATATACCTGTTGAAGAGGGTCAATTAGAATAGTCATGGAGCATAGATATTTATGTTAAATCATGTATGTACGGCACATTGAACTGTACAAGCATAAATTAATGTAAACGTCGCAGTCATAGACGTGCTTCTCCTTCGTTATTCTATATTTTAGACGTATTTTTCTTTTTCTTTAAAACCTAACGACACATGAGAACTTAATTGATAATTGCAATCGTTACTAAAACTAAAATATTTAAAAATTGAATTATTTTTCCGAGATATAGAACGAAAATTAATTTAGCAATTTTTAAGGCAATAGTCTGGTGTTCAAATATTTCTTACGTTTTTTTTTCTTTTTTTTTCCTCATAGAACAATTTCAACTACATTCTGCCGAAAGTGTCTTGTCTAATATCCGTAATATACTTTTATAAAAAATACATTGCCAAAGTCGTTATTATTTTGTACATTTCGCTAAGAACATGTGTTTGCAAACGATATTCAAGCGCATTTGTTGCTTGCGTATGCGGTAACTTAGACGTTCTTTCATCAAACGAAATGACACGAGACCGAAAATTTATCTTACCAAACGAATAGAGAAAGAAGACGAAAAAAAATAAAATAAAATTCGACTTCGCGTTTAACTAGCCAGGCTTGAGCAGCCTCAAGATTGTCTGAGATTTGTTCGGCGATTTTGCTAGATAAAGCGAAACTCCAACGTTAAACGCACGCTCGTCGGATTATTAGAAGAATAAAGAACAGCGTCGAAAGGGCCAAGAGTTTACGACTGGGACGATTCAGACGCGACTCACCTCGCGCGCATCCTATGAGCGCGTTCTTACAGCACAGCCGACCCGAAACAAACGGAAATTAACAAGTAACAAGAAAGCATATACATACACGGCTAGAATCACTTGGCGACGACTTGGTGCCGGAGCACGCGCCGGCTTCTCGCGCGACCGCAGCAAGTAAATTCGTTTCGGTAATAAAGCAACGCGCTACTCGACGTTTTTGCGCGGCGCCTCTATATCAACTGACCATAAATTTCTAGCAACACTAGAACAATCTTTCTCTTCTCTCATTATTTTTTATCCCATTATTATTATTATTTATTATTATTATTATCTACAAAAATTTGTTTAATAATGTTATTTATAGATCTGACTTTTATCTCTTCAACGTAACAAATGAATTTTTTTTGTCTCTTTGCTTTTTTTTAAATTATTTTCGTACTTGTCGACGATCATCAATATTACTATTATTATTATTATTTCCTAATTGTGCGCGACTTCTTATGTCGAAGTACAGTAATATTTACTCGCAACAAGCAAAAAAGATTGATTTCGTTAGACAAGCGTAATTCGCGAAAATGATGTAGCGCTTGCTATATAACAATTGAGTCGCCCAGTAGTTTTGATTCACGTTTCATTAAAATTTTATTAAAGAGATAATCGAGTCATATATATATTATAATATACATTTTTCCAATTAAGTATTTTCACGTGCATAATACAAGTTTATTAATTGCTCCAAAATTTACGAACAAGCTTACCAAGTATTGCACTCGTTTTCATTACGATTGAAATAATAATAATTTTGATAAATCTAAATTCATGCGTAAGATAAATATAAACATTTTTCTATATTTAAAAATTTTTTTTTCGTTAAACGTACTTCATAAAATAACACATATGATAAAATGACGATTTTGAAATATTTGAAACTTTTCTTTTTTTTTTAAATTACATGTGAACGACCTTATCGAAAAGCAACTAAGGCACTACCCAACTGGACATCTGAGCTACTATACAACAATCTATATTTAATGTGAAATCAAACGTAATCTGGACGACCCTGTTTTAGTCTTCGTCATTCCTAACGACGAGACTTTAATCCGTACGATTAAATATACACAATAATGAATCATTGATAATGTCCTTAGATCGCAACGTAAAGATGTGCACTTTAGCCGGTGTGAGCAGTTTTCTTTGTTAACATTGCACAGCTTCCGTTTTACGCAGTGCCGTGTAATCAACGATCCGCGAATTATTAATGAGGTCTTTTGGTGCACTACTACTATTAATAATGTCTACTTTCTAAGCATTTTTATCATCTATGACGTTCACAAACTACGTATCGCACTTAAAATTCTAGGCATGACTCGGCTCTCTTATATTTTCTTCAAATTCAAATCGAAACAAAATATTATACCGTTTACGATCTACGTTTGTCACTTTGTAATGATAATAATAATAAAAATAAAAAATGCAGTTTTTAAGAATTTACATATATTAACAAGTGACTATGAATACGTATATCTCTGAGATTTCGATCAATTGTTTGGAAAAATAATCATACGCACGGAAAATTAACAAACAAGCATCAAGGCTAAAAGAAGCATTGACTTCGTTGATTGATTAAACGAGCAGAATTGTACAGAATAATCATCTTTAATTATTTATTACTTCAGAATAAAATACTGAATAATTCGTCGAATATATAGCCAATTATTAATTAAAACGTTTAATTAATTTTGTCTTTTGGTAGCAAGAGTTTCATCTTTACACGAGTAATACTAGCGATAAAAGTTTATACTGAAATATTGATCACAACAAAAAAGCAGTCTTCTCGTTTGCGAGATAAATCATTAATCCAAGACAAAGAAGAAAATAAAATTAACAAAATAAAAAAAAAAAAAAACGCGAGAGTTTACGTGTTTCCGATCTGTCAGTCAGTGCATCTTGCCATGAAGTGTTACCGTTAAAAGAAGGAGCCAAAATATGTAAGCGGGCGTTGTTTACATATAGCCAAGTGCTAAACTGTCAACTACGTTTAATGGCAATCGAGGCGTTGACGTTGGAACACGTCGCAGCCGACAACACGAGGGGCTTCGTCAAGGTATTCAACTACTCCGGGAGTTTTACGCCCTAGCTACATTGAATACGTGATTACATCGAGAAACTAGGTAATTTATCCATCTATCTGGCATAGCAGTATAAGTTTTACTACGTTATCCCTCCCCCTCTTGCGCTTTTTATTCCCCCGTCCCCCTAGATGCAAGCTTAATTAAGTCGCACTAGCGATCTCTAAGCTAATCGTTGGCCTTTTCAATGATTAGCCGTTGAGCTCTGCTTAAGTTTCACTTTGTTACTTGTCTCACTTGGAAATTCTTAGCAAAGTTACTCGGTCTTTAGAACAAGTCGTTAAATTCTATCCTTGCGTTCTACAGGCTCGACTTTGAACCAATTCGAGAATTTACAAATATTCGTCTCGCGCATCATTTTTTTTTCTTTCTTTATCGAACGTGAGTTTAATTCGACTAAAAACAAAGTCTTTGAAGAGTGTGAATGCCACCGTTCGAGCTAGTTTGTTCCGTTCATTTTTTTTTTAAATCCTTTCATTGGTTTTTTTTTTATACAATGACATGTTCGGCGATGACTCCGAATTACTGTAATAGTTGCGTTTCTATACTTCTACGTAAGTATTATTTACTTTTTTTTACAAAGTGATGATGTCTGAAGGTTTGGATGTAATTTTACAAAATGTAACTTGCGCTATGACGGTACTCATACAGACGATTCGTAATCTATGCTAAACGTTTGTTCGTTGAAAATGGTACTGTAGTGACAATTTGATACATGAAAACCATAAAAGATCAATTTGGAATAAAATCTGGTTCTATTTTGTGCAATTTTTTTATAAATGGTTTTCGGTGCGTCTTTGAGTCTTCAAATTGGTTTTCTCAGTCGATTTAATCAGAACTTCATGCTTATTATAAACATACAAGCATTGAATAAAAAATATGATCTTTCTGCAAAACGTACATTCGTGCAATATTGATTAAATCTCTTTTAGTTCAAAGATCGCCAAATTATATGTTGCGTAGTGAAAGTTATAAATTTTATGGTTGATATTAGCAAAATGGTTTGTTAATTATCGTTAGTTAGTAATAAAATCTGTTGCAATTTATGGTCATTAACAATACAAAAACAATAAGACTTTCTTGAAGTAAATACAATTTTATACAACAAAAGTTGAGCAAATGAAGAGCAACAATTCTAAAAGCAAATTATAATTCAATTATATATATTTTTTTAGAAACAATTCTTTATTGAATAAAACATTTTTACAATCTTCTAAAATTTTTATAATTCAGATGTTTTAATTATATCACATAAAAAAGTAAGGTATTGAAACAAATAAAGAATAAAAAGTTTAGAGTGCAAGCACTATATTATTAAAAAAATCTTTACAACAGATTTTATGTAAAACATCTGGTCCTTTTATTTATTTACTGTTTAATAGAATTCATCATCAAAGGACTTGCAATACTCTCGGTATATTTAAAAGAGACATGTATTAAAATGACGCACAATAATCTATCAACTTCTGTATCTCCAGGATAAAAACTAAATGCGACTTCTCTTTTTTTACGTTTCTAAAAAAGAGATCGATTCATTCCAACGATAAATAAAATGATTTTTTCTTTTTGTCATTCATAAACAATAGTATGAATCATTTTCTTTTTCATTTTTTCTCGCGAAAGCGATCTGTACACAATTTACCTTAACGTTCATTAAGAAAAGGTGCCACATTGTCTCATCTACATCTCAAATCAGTACAAGCATTTTCGAACAACGAAGCCTTACGAAATAAATAATCAACTCGATTGATCATTATTCAATCTTCGCGTTCTCAAAGTCGAATATTAAAAACTCACTAGTAATTCCAAGGAATAACATCTCACATGAATGTCTACAAACACTCAAATCATACCCTCAGTGGTTGGGCTCAACAACCTCATTGAACAACGGTGAAAGCTCGTCGACATCCTGCAGTCCATCAAAATTGCCGAGAGAACCCAGGTCGTCGGTCTCGTCGTTCGGCGGCTGCTCCAAAAAATCGGCGACACTGCATTCGACACTGGTTGAGCAGCTATTAACACCCGTTGCGGAATTACTCTGGAGGCCAAGCGAATGCGTATTCAAGCTCGAGTTGTACAGCATTGGCTCATTACTTTTCGCGTAGGCGTCCTGCTGCTGTATTTGATGTAAATTGTGCAACGGCGTCGTAGGATACGATCGCGAGCCATTGCTATCATCCGGATATTGTAGTGCCAATGAGGACGAAGAGGAGTTCGGTAGAGGCAGCGGCGTGTTGGGGTAGGAGCGCGAGTGGATGAGCTTCGGAGCGGCAGCGGTAAGTCCAGTACCACTACTGCTGCTGCTGCTCAGGCCGTTGTCGTTTGTCCAGCTATCTAAAAGGGCTGAGTTATCTCCAAGCAGAATACCGTCACTCAGATTCGTGTTTACCAGAGGTTCCATCATTAGCGAGCTCGAGCCAATCGTTCGGTCTTTCTCAATGGGTGTATCGTCCGAAAGTACCGTCTCCGGTTCTTCATTCAACATTTCAAATAAGTTGTTGAGGTTCTCATCTCCCGAGGGAAGCATTTCCTTGTCTTCGATAAGGAAACTTTGATCGGCCGTGGACACGAGCGGATCAACGTCGAGTAGATAGCTTGAGCTGTCGCAGGGCCCCGCTATTGAGCTGAAGTCGTTAAATTCGCTCGGCACTGGTGTCGGTGCTATAGAGCTATTGTTCGACGGATTAAAGCTGTGGCACTGGAAAGTCGGTGTCATATGTTGAGTACTGGAGACTGGAGACAGCAGCACCGGGTTGACCATGCAATGTAACGGTACCGACTGCGAACGATGAAACAGTTGGTCGGTTGTAAACTGTTGTTGGCGCTTGCTTTGCAAAAGCAACTCAGAAATCTCTTGATCGGTCGGCTGTGGCTTCTGACTATAAACGGTTTTGATCTCCTGGAGATTCTCCTGACTCGGGTAGTTGATAAGCAGCTGAGCATCTTCCTGTGTGCCAAAGTCGGACAGTAGAGGCGTGCATGGTAAGGTCTGAGGCTTGCGAGCAGTTTGCCGATCTGTCAGTGGTGAATGCACCGGTAATTGGGAAACCTGAGAAGCCTTATTGCTTACCTGGGTCCCAATCGGTGAGTGCAGGACTCGAGAACCGTTGTTAATAATCTCGGGTCCGCTAATCGGCACGATGAAGGTCTCAGAGCGCGCGTTACTGCACGGTACATTGCAGGATATTGATCGTGAAAGCTGCTTGTGGGAACCGCGCGAGCGACAGGTGCCCTGAAGATTGCTGCGTGACCGTGGCACCGGCGTGTTTCGAGGCGAGACAAAAGGACTAGCGTTAGCCGAGCTTGACTTCGAGGCCCGACCGTTGATTGGGGAATGCGGCCCCGGTGAAATTGGCGTGAAGTTGAAGATACGTCGGCGTGTGTTTGGACTCTGTGGCACGGTATTGTTCGTGCTGCAGCTGCTACCAGCCGTGCTCGTGCCATTGCCGCTGTCTTGGCTGTACTCAACTGCACTCGTTTCGAAGCTGACTCGTCGCCTGGTATTCATAGCATTATTTTGCGAGTTCAGTAGTGATGGCAGGATCAAATCATGCTTTTGCTGCTGCTTCTCAAGTGGTGCGCTCTGCTGTCGGGGTTTACTGTCGCTACCATTAGTCGCACTTAATACTGAATCCTGCAAGTTTTTCTGAAGAATTTTCCTTAACTGAGAGACTTCGGATGTCTCTGCCTCGGATGTAACGCCACTAAGTTCCAAGTCCGAGCTTGACGAGTTGCTTGGCTGAAAGTATTGCAGTAGCTCCTCTTCCTGCTCCTGAGAATTGTTACCACCGTTCAAGTAATCGTTGAGTGTATCACTGTCGATATTGCCGAGTTTATTCTTAAATGAATGGTTAGAGTCGCCATCTGATAGAAGCGACAGCTGACCCTTGCTCAATGCCTGGCTCGCCTTGCTTATCAAATTTGATGACGGTCGGTTCGTCGTGTGGCCGTTCGATTTGGAATAATCGTTGGAACACAGAAATGATTCTTTATCACAGCTTTTTGGGGGCTGATTGACGAGAGTCGCCGCGACAGCCTCGCCACTAGTCTTGTTGCTCTTGGCGGATTTCGGATTACTATCTAGTATCACTGGCATCTTTGAAGACTGTTGCTGTTGCGGTTGCTGAACCGGAGTCGAAGAGAGCATGGCGCCCGGGAGCTCAGAATACGATAGAGACCGGTCCAAATCATTCAATGCGTCCACGAGCTTCAGCTGCTTCTCGGGACTCGACTCAGTGGCGGGGGCGGTAGCCGTTACCGCCGCCGTCGCAGCGCTACTGCCTGCGCGCTTTCGCGTATTTTTCGGCTTGGCCTCACGCGGCGATTGCGCGCTATTGCTCCTCACTAGCCTAGGCGGAGCGCTACTAATATGCTCGTCTGCTTGAATCGATTGTACTACTAGATTATCACAGTTGGACTGCAGGGACGTGCTGCAGGATTGGTTGTTGCTTTTAAGAACTTTCTTCTGTCGGCCAACTGACGGCGAAACGACCGACGAGGCGGGCGCGTTTATTTTACTCAACGCGTTTGTACCTTGTACCAGGTGATTAACGTTCGCTTTGCCACGCTTGCTCTTTTTACCTCCTCCCCCAACGCTCTCGCTACTTTGATCAACAGTCTTTTCTTTGTTATCATTCTAAAATGAATACATAAGTGTGTGAAATTATAGTTTAATATGCATGAAATTTTAAATTGAAATTAGTAAAATCACCTGCTGTACGCTATTAACATGATGATCTTTTTGATCACGAGTATGTTCTCGTTGTTGAAGTTTGCGCTGTAACTGTAGCTGAGCTTCTCGCAGCTTACCGATTCTTCCTGATACTGGTGTAACTGGCAACCCTGGACTTGCAACTTGAATAATATTTATTTAAGCGTTATTAATATCAAGATTTTTAACCATTTTTTACGATATTAAATTTTCATGAAACCAACCTTTGTTTGTCGTGGGTTGAAGTTCTCCTGATGCACTCAGTATACACACAGCCGACAAGGATCGATTATCAACGCAAAGATTATTAACGAGATATTTTCCCAAAGAGCAGAGTGTAGGAAATTTAACATCTAACAATGATTCAGCCCATTCCCGAATTAATGTTGAAGCAGCTCCCAACATCTCTTCTGTAACATTATGCTCAAATTCCTCCCCCTAAAATTTAAAATGATATATATTTAATGATGCATTGCTTCGGGTTTCATCGGCCAAGACTTATTTCGCGCTTGTGTCTTAAAAGTGTTAAAGTAATTCAAGTAGGAGCTAATATTTTAAAATTTTTCTACTATAATATAAAATTAATTATTTTAATTCTTTTATAGAAAATAGCACTTACAGCATCTACATCTGTTGTTGAAGGTAATGTTGGAGGGTCTAATTTTATTCTCTTGCGCATTCCAGAGTAACAATACCGCGAATTGCCACGTGTGCCCAGTCTACGAGGTCGAACACGAGGATATACCTGTTTCATCACTTTTCCAAAGTCAGCCGTAGAAAGAGGCTTCATGGAATTTTTTGCACAGAATATACTGTAAAGGTAAAATATAGGATTTATGGTATATAAAATATACTGTAAATTAGAATATAATGTAAATATTGTGAATATTAGAAATTGTAAAAGAAAGGCAAAAATAAAATTTACTTGTATTCGTCATAGACATCTTGCTTTGGTAAAGAGACATCCGGGTCTTCTTCTAAATGTGTTTTAATCCACTGAATTGTTTGATGAATCTCACAACGATTTCCTAAAGGATTCAAAGGTTGCCTCAGAGGATCTACTGTGCCATTTGGATTTGTTAAAGATACCGAAAGCTTCAGGTACAGCAACAACTTTTCTTCTACCTTCATCTGCTCAATTTGAGAAAACATTTCTTGCGTACGATACCTTGACTCTTCACTGTCAAATTAAAGCTTGAATGAGCACGTGTTTAATGAAAAATAAAAAAAGGAGCTTAAAATAGATACCTGATGCTGTTCTCAATCATGAGACGTATAGCTTCATGCTTGCCAGCAGGGGTGAGATGATTGAGGTTGTTGAATTTACTGCCCTTGAGGACGTCCTGTAGAATATCCCTTGAGTGGAAGTGGCCGTTGGAGAGTGTCGAGGTCGGTGGAGGTATAGCCGAATTCGACCTCTGGTGCAGCCTGGTCGGCTGGGGTTGGACATCGCAGCTGACCGGTGAGGGTTGCTCGAGCCTCTCCTTCTTAACTTTAGCAGGAGCGGCCTCGAGGCCGGCGTCCTCGCGGCCCTGGCTTTCTGCACTCATAGCTAAGCCGGTATCTGCGCCCGGTCGGTCGGTCGCTCGAGCGAGCGTACTTCCTCCGGCTCTTCTTTTCAACCGCCGCTGGGCCGGCTCTTTTTTATCTCTCTCTCTCTTTCTCTCTCTTTCTCTCTCTCTCTCTCTCTCTCGCCTCCTCGTCTCTTTGTCTCTGTGTTGTCGGGGCTTGCTCGAGGTTGCTCAGGCCTCGGCTGTTGGGGCCGAGCACTCGGCCGCTGCCATCGCCGCCCGAGTCAGCTGGTGGCTTGAGGCTCACCGCTTCCCCGAGGCGCTGACCCCTCCCGGCAGGTCTAGAGTCGGAGCCGCGAGCGCTGCACAGCCGCCGCCGTCGTCTCCGGCAGCGCTACTGCCTCCACCTCGTCCGCGCTGCCGCCACCGCTGCCGCCACCACCGCCGCCTGCAGCGCACCAGCCTGGACGCGCCGTCCCGCCGCCGCTAGGCATCGGCTGTTATGCTGCGCCAGCTAGCCGGCCTCTTGGACTTGCGCCGATCAAACTCGTCCTCCTTGCAGGCTCCTGCGCCAGGCCAGCCCGAGCTCCGAGAGGCCCATCCGCGAGACGAGTCTCCGACGGTCTCCCTCGATCAATCTCTGCCGCGACTGCTGCTGCTCTGCTCTCTGCTGCTCCCGAGCGTAGCGCCTCTCCTGGCTCCGCTTCTCTTCCATGCGCGCCGCGCGACTTTTTTATCTTCTCCCACCTCCTCTCTCTCTCGCCCTCTCGATCTGTCTCACTCGCGCCTCTTGTCAACGGATGTACGCGCAGCGCTCCTGGAGAGCTTCCACGAGCCCAGCTCCGTTTGGCTTTTAAAAGCTGCCGGCCGCTCCGAGTGGCTTTGGTCAACCAGCGAGCATCCTCCTAGGAGAGGAGGGAGGACCTAGGAGACCGGAGCGCTCAGCAGCCCCTCCGAGCGTCGTCGTCCCGACAAGTCCAGGTCGCAGGACCCCGCATCGCTTGGAGCGTTTCGAGGCGCTCTTCGCGTTTCCACCCGCACGCGCGCGCACGACGCTCTCTCTTTCTCTCTCCCGACTCCGCTTCTCTTTCCCTCTCTGGCCCCTCTCGCGGGCTCTCTTTGGAGACCGCGCGCGCGCCCGCCCGCCCGATCAATTAATTTTTTTCCCTCTTTCCCGCCCTCCCCCCCCTGCCGCCCTCCTCCCGCTCTCGCCCCCTCCGTCTCTTGCGCCCGGCTTATATAGGTATACGTATGTAGCCAGGATGCAGGCGCGATGGAGGGCTTTTTGTCCGTTGACGAGAGAGAGAGAGAGAGAGAGAGAGAGAGAGAGCTCTACTACCTTGAGACTCTCGAGAGCTGGGGGCTGTGCTGGATCCTATATTCCCACGGGACGGAGGGTAAGACGCGACTGCGGCCTGTCTGGGCTGCGTATAAAGACCGACGATCCGGAGGGACGCCGGCAGCAGGACTCCGGATCTTCTCGCGCGCGGAGAGCTTGGACGCGTCCCTCTTCCGTATGCGTCGCGCGTACCCGTGCAACTGCCTCTCCGAGAGAGCGCCTCTTTGAGAACCGGCGGTCCGAGGCTTTTGAAAACGCCCCCGAGAGAGAGAGAGAAAGAGAAAACCAACGGCCGTTTGCTTTCTTCGCCCAGTCTCGGCTCTTTTAGCTAGTCTTTTATACTATTTAACTCTCGGCGAGAGAGAGAGGGAGGCGGGCCTTGGAATGCAGAAGGTGAATTTTGGAGAGATGATTTTTAAAAAACAGAAAAGATCCAGCCGATGTAGAACGTTCTTCTTTTTTTCTTTTTTATCATCTTCTTAAAGGGAACGAATATTACGTTTTAAATTGGAGAACGTAAAGTGTCTTGTCTAATCGATTGCGATTGAAATAAAGAAATTCATTGATGCAGTACAGCGATGTGAAATTTAAATCTCTCCGAACGGAGTGGACTGTTTACAGTCTTAAAAAGCGCATGTTTGCAATGTCGTAACACAACGTGCGTGTATTGTGTAAACATAAAGTTTCCAACGCTGTTTATTTATTATTCTAACGCGTTATGGATGTGCTTCGGCAACGGAAAAGCAAGACGTACAGACACATCCGGAGGTCAGATAAAGGAGCCGAGAGGAATTCGGTTACTTTAAATAAAAACGGTCACTTTCTGCCCTCGTGTCTGCCTAGCCCTTCCCCCGGCGCTCATTGGCTCGAGCACGTCCCTTCCTTTCTGCTTTCTTCCCCTCCCACGTTTCATTCATTTTTCCTTATTGACGCGCCGCAAGCACGTGTATTTTATATGCGTGTATGTGTGCGCGCCTATCTCTCTCTCTTTCTCTCTCTCTCTCTGTTGATGCTGGCTGCTCTCTGCTAAGCTGACTGCTATTCTTCCGGCGAGCCGCTATTGTTTTTTGTTCGCCGAAATTTCGTAAGCTGCTTCCAGGAAATGTCAATAGATTATTAAGATCATTAGCCGAAGGAAAAGTTAATCTCAATAAGGTAAATTTCAAGAGATCGTTTGACGATTAATTTTTAGCCGCGAAAGGTTAGGGTTTTTTTGCTTGATTATCCTTCATAACCTCGAAAGTAACGTGTTACCTTAAAGCAAATCGTCAGCTGATTTTTGCGAATTGCATTACATTCTTTTGTTTTGATTTTGCTTTTATCGGTAAGCGTATGATTTACGGCGTTTATATTTTATGAAAGAAAGCGACGTACAAATAATGTTTCATTATGATAAAACAAAATTTGTTGTTAAGAAGAATATGAAACTTAACAGTATGAAAAATTAAGAATCAACACAGATTTTATATTGATTAATAATTTTATTTGTAATTTTTGAATTATTATTTTGATTTGGTGATTAAGTGTTTGTCAAATAGTTGTACATTGCTAGTTTTTTGTATTGGTAAGTGTTGCAGCAATATACCCATTATTTCATCACTAATTTAATTGATTTTCTTGTATAAATATAGTCACAAAATAAACATAGTTGTAAATACCTACTAATTGTTTAATTGGTTTTAAGAGAATTTTTCATCTATTTCAGGTACACCTGCAAAATGTTTTCTCAACCATTACTCAGAAGAAGCACTTGGCTTAAAAAGCTAGGGCTGATAAACAAGTCTAAATTTGGCACTACTAGTATTTCATCAAATGTTCAAACTGCTTTGAAGGAAAAGGAAACAGCAAATAGTCATTCAGTAAATTTAAAAGAAGGACAAATTCTTCATGGATTTATTGTTGATCAAATTACTCCTATCAAGGAAATGTACTTGACAGCAATCAAATTAACACATTTAAACACTAGAGCTCAGTATTTACATCTCAATAGAGATGATAGTAACAATGTATTTTCAATAGCATTTAGAACAACTCCAATGGATTCAACAGGTTTGCCTCATATACTTGAACACATAACTCTGTGTGGCAGTGAAAGATATCCATGTAGAGACCCTTTTTTTAAAATGTTAAGAAGGTCTTTGGCTACATTCATGAATGCTATGACTGCTCCAGATTACACATTCTATCCTTTCTCAACACAGAATTTGCAAGATTTTAGAAACTTACAATCAGTTTATTTAGATAGTGTCTTTAGACCAAAATTACGTGAATTAGATTTTTGTCAAGAAGGGTGGAGAATAGAGCATACTGATCCCAATGATAAGAAATCTCCTATTATTTTCAAAGGTGTTGTTTATAATGAAATGAAAGGAGTGTTTAATAGTAATCAAAATATTTTTGTAATGCAGTTTTTAAATTCAATATTACCTAGTCATACATATGGAGTAATATCAGGTGGTGATCCTTTAGAAATTCCTAAATTAGAATACAAGGATTTAGTTAATTTTCATGCAACACATTATCACCCATCTAATGCTAGATTTTACTCATATGGCAATTTCCCATTAGAAGATCATTTGAAATTTGTAAATGACAAATATTTATTTTTGTCTGACAGAATTGATCCATCTGAAACAAAGGTACCACCTGAAAAGAGATGGAATGCACCAAAAAAGGAGCACATTTTTTGTAGACCAGATCCATTAATAGCTGATCCAAGTAGACAAAATTCAATAGCAATTGGAAGTCTTTGTAATGATATTCTTGACATACAAGAAACATTTAATGTTTATATTTTGTCCCAGCTTCTTTTAGATGGACCAAACTCTGCCTTTTACAAGAGTTTGGTGGATACTAATATTGGCACTGGTTTTGGTCCTATGACTGGATTTGAATCACAGTGTAAAGACACAATATTTATAGTTGGTTTGCAAGGAGTACAAGAGAAAGACTTTGACAAAGTTGAAAAAATTTATGATGAAACTGTTGCTAAAGTTATAGAAGAAGGATTTAAGCAAGATCACATTGACGCTGTACTTCATGGAATTGAGTTGCAAGTAAAGCATCAAACATCTAATTTTGGGTTGAATTTATTATATAATATTGTACCACTGTGGAATCATGATGGAGATATAATTGATTCTATGAGAATTAACAAAGCTATTGAAAACTTCAGAGAAACCATTCGGAGCAATCCTAAATATTTGCAGTCTCTAATTGAGAAATATTTATTGAAAAATAATCACAGGCTTACATTAACAATGACACCAAGTGAAGACTACGAAAAAACAATAATTGACGCCGAAAAACAACTACTTGAATCAAAATTGAAAAACTTGACACCCGAACTATTAGACGAAGTTTATGAAAGAGGACAAATTTTACTGGCTGACCAGCAAAAGGAAGAAAACATCGACAGCCTGCCAGGTCTAAAAATTGAAGATCTTAAAAAGGACGTAGATAGATTCGAATTGAATAATATCGAAGTATCCACCGTTCCCGTGCAATTAGCAATACAACCAACGAACGGTGTGTGCTATTACCGGGGAATATTGAATACGCAGAAACTTTCAACTGATCTGAAAAACATACTACCTATCTTCAACGACGTTGTTACGAAAATGGGCACGGAGAAGTACGATTACCGCGATTGGGACAGGATAGTGCACTTGAAGACTGGCGGCTTGAGTTTTTCTAATCACACGTCGGAGAAAAAGAACGATGCCAACAAATACGAGGAGGGAGTTTTAATAAGCAGCTACTGTCTCGAGCAGAATGCCAGCGAGATGTGGAGGCTGTGGGAGGAGCTGTTCAATCGAGTCAAGCTGACGGACGAGAAGCGATTCGAGACCCTGGTGAAAATGGCTGCAGCCAATCTGACGAACAGCATCACGCAATCTGGCCATCTGTACGCCATGAGCTCGGCCGCGAGTCTCGTGTCACCCGTTGCGCGACACAAGGAGAGCCTGTCCGGTCTGGAATTCGTCAACCGCATGAAAGCCATTGCTCAGCTGAATAACATGTCGGGCGTGCTCGAGCAGATACAGCAGATTGCCGAGCACCTACTGGAGAAGTCGCATCTCAGGTCTGCCATCAATCTGACCAAGGAGTCGAAGGACGAGATTGTCAACAGTATGGCCTCGTTCTACAAGTCGCTGAAGGGATCCAGCGGCTCGAAACAAGTCATATTCACGGCTGAAGAGCCTATAAAAAAGAACAACAACTCGGTGCATCATGTCCTTCCCTACGCCGTCAACTATGCTTCGAAAGCCATCATGACGGTTCCATACGGAGATCCCGACCACACGGCTCTTATGGTGCTCGCTCAGCTCGTCTCCTCGAGCTACCTGCATACGGAGATCAGGGAAAAGGGAAACGCCTATGGAGGCGGAGCAAAACTCTCGGCCGATGGCTCGTTCATGTTCTACTCCTACAGAGATCCAAACTCGACGCGGACCTTCGACATCTTTGATGGCACTTATGACTTTGTGTCCAAATTCGACATATCCGACGAGAAGCTTGTGGAGACGAAGTTGCAGATATTCCAGAAAATCGACGCGCCGGTCGCGCCCGGCAGCCGTGGTATGCTCAAGTTCCTACACGGATATACGGACGACGACATTCAAGACCACAGGTTGAGGATCAAAGCCGTCCAGAAGGAAGAGTTGCTCCAGGTGGCTGAGAAATATTTAAGCCCGAGTGCCAACGTAACCGTAGGCAGGGCTATAATCGGTCCGGAAAATGCCGATTTGAAGGCCAGGAGCTCCGAGAATTGGATTGTCATGGACCAGGAAGAACAGAGCCAGGCTCAGGCGCTTAAATGAAGAGGCGATCGTTGGCTTGTTTGAGTTGTTGATTGAAGTTTAAATTTGTAGCTGATTAAGATAATTTTAAGTGTAAAAAGTATTTTTTTAATAAATGTTGATGGAAAATTTTATTATTTGCACTTTTTATTTGTTCCTGTATATTTTGAAAAACTGATTGGGATGTAATAACAAATTTTAATTGTATTCAATATTATTTCAGAATGAGTAAAAATCAACTTGAATATTTCAAAGATGCTATATTGTTTTTTCAAGAAGTGCAATGGCTTTACAATATGCCTGTTACCAAAATATTGTGTAAAGGCTCATTAGATGCATTACCTTCAGATTGGTTGGAGGTTTTAGTAGAAATGGATAATGATGAGTTCAATGATTTTGTTACAGAACTAAAAATAAAAGTAGGTTAATAGTATAGTGGTTAAAATTTTTATCAATAAACGCTTTTATAATTATTATTTGATTTTAGAGAACCTTACCTGAATCATTACAACGATTTTTTGAAAATTGTAAAGATTTTAATAAATTGCCGACTTCTGACATATCGCAATGTACGCCTGAGTTACCGGAATCTTTTTTAAAAAAACTAAGTATAAAAAAACAACACGAGATATTTCATTTAGCAAAATTAGTGCATGATCAGTGTTCCAAACAAAAAATATCTCTAATTGTCGATCTTGGCTCAGGACTGGTAAAATTTTTAATTTACTAATGATGATATTAATAGCAAACGATCATATTTTATAAGTGAAACTTTATTATAGGGATATATTTGTCAGCTACTAAATTATCTTTATGGATACCAAGTACTTGGTTTGGAATCAAACTCACAAAACGTTGAAACTGCAAGAAGTAGACAAAAAAATTTATTTCCTGATTCAATTTCATCTGTAAAATATGTTTGTAGCACAATCGATAAAAACTCCTCAAAATATGTAGAATCAATTCTACAAAGTCAGTTTGAAAATCCTGATAATATTTGTTTAATTGGACTTCATGCTTGTGGAGATCTAAGTGTACACATGTCTAAAATGTACTTGGAAATGGAAAAAGCTAAATTGCTTATTTTAGTATCTTGTTGTTACCATAAATTGAGTCTCGAAAATCGGGAAAATAATGTTGATATCGATAGAGAGTATTTTAATTATTTTCCAATTTCGGAATCTTTAAAGTCGGCATTTAATATTGTAAATGTAGACGTTGGGCAAATTTTTCGGAGACCTTTCATGCGCTTAGCATGTCAAGAAACGTCAGACAGGTGGCAAAAAATGTCTGAAAAAACTCATGATGAGCATTCATTTTATGTTCTTGCAAGAGCTATCCTCGAATTGTACAGTGTTGAAAGTGAGTAACAATTTTAAATCAACTTACTAAATTAATTACTTGTTTAACAAAAGTTTGTTGTTTAAGATGACCTTGGCTTGAAAAAGCTTGTTAGAAAAGGAACAAGAAAATCGCAGTGTACAAATTTTAATAATTATTTAGAAGACTGTATTCAAAGATATGTATATGAAAAAAGAAGTGAAACTGGGGACTCAACTAATCTACTTGATTGGGATGATAAAATTAAAACTGATCTAATACATTTATGGGAAACTAATAAAACAAAGAAAAAGAGTATTGAAATTTACACTGCATTACAATTACTCTTGCAACGTGCTGTTGAATCTTTGGTGTTAACTGATAGAATAGAATTTTTAAAGGAACATTATGTTGAAGCAGAAATTATTCAAATAATGAACAGATCTTTATCTCCTCGCAGTTTCGCGATTATTTCAAACAAGAAATGCCAATGACTCAAGTACAAAAAAGGTAAAAACTTACATCTCTGATAAATTTATTTACATTGCTATTAGATAAAAATTTAAAGCTACTACTTTGAAAAAAAAGACTTAAAATTATGTACGATGCACACATAAAATCTGCAAATTGAATACTAATATCATAAACAATTTATTTTTTTTACAAAGATTACATAAATAATAATAAAAATAATAAAATCTAGTAACTATTAACTTTTGTAACGCCTCATCGGCTATAAGGATGGATTTGTGATGCAGCCTTAATGTTTGTTTTAATTGCACTTGGAGCTTTGGTCATCTGTCCAACTGCAATTACAATGTAATGATATTATATTAATTCATATATTACCAAATAAGTTAAAACTAATTTGAGAAATTATAATTACCCATAGGTCCTTGTCCTGGTGTTTGTGATTGACCAGCTAACCTTCCAATCAACATGTTATTTGCTACTGAGTTTACTCCAGATTGAACCATTTGTACATCAGACTAAAAAAATATGTAAATATGTAAACAAACTGTGATATTTATATAATAATAATAATGGTAACATTAAAAGAGGTAGAAAAATTTAATATAAATTACCTTTAATCCTTTGCCATTACAAACTGCGTTAATAAGTGCATTTGTATCAGCAGAACTGCTAGTTTGTACTTGAGTAGTCCTTGCTGTATTTTCATTTTCAAAATCTTCTCTGTTCTTGTTAATAGCGTCAATAACAATACTCAAGACTTTGTTATACTGCTGCACTTGTTTCTGAAATTTGCAATAAAAATATTAAAAACATTGAATACTAATTTATTTGTTCCAATCACTTATATTTCATACACATACCATTCAATAACAAGCTAACTAATAAAATGATGCAGCAACATAAAGTATAAATGTTATTTTAGAGTGAATGGAACAAATAGATACAATTAATGCTAACTGTATTGTAGGAGCTTACATTGCAGTCCTAGTTGTTTAGTTAGCATAGCAACAGAGAAAAATTATTTCAGTTACAAATTTTACTCCAAAATAATTATTTCCATCATATCTAACAATTTATTAAAAAATAACCAGTTGTAACAAAATTCAACTCGAAACAAATTGATTTTAACTTGTCGTTTCCAAAGTATTTTATACAATTGTAATTTTTTAAATATAATAAGTAAAAACTAAGTGGACACTTACATTGGCTGCATCAAAACTTAATGTAGAAACTTTAGTTTCATACGATAACATTTTTTGCTCCACAGAAGGGTCAGGTTTTGTCCTAAGATAATCTGGCACCAAATCATGGGCAAAGGTCGATATTCTTCCTTCTGTTAATTTAAGTAGTTCCTCATCTCTTTCTGGACTTAATTGTAATGGAAGCACAGTCAAATTCCGCAAATTGGGAGCTTTTTCATGACTAATTATCTTAGAAAAACTTGTGAGCTACAAAACAAAATTATAAAGATAAATTGTGTTAGCGGTGGAGCCTCTAAAGATTTTGAAAGTAAAATTTCTTACGTGACCAGAAAGGAGAGCAAAATTGTCTAGAAAATTTGGCCAATTTAAAGTTTCATATTCCGTTTCGAGTTTATATATCATTGCGGCTAATGCCGACTTTAAATCATTAACTCGTAAAATCATTGATTCCAGGGCAGCATCCAATTGCTTTTCTTCTCTCTGCATCTTTGAATTTAATCTGCAATAGAAATAGGATGTTTTTTAGAGGTTGAAAGTAACGCGAAAAATAAATATAGTAAGAATATGCAGGTTTTACATACTTTAATACTGTACAAGAAGTTCCTCATAAAATTTGTTGTTTTCTTCCGAGGATAAACACTCTGTGTGACGCTATACGTCCTCCAACACAGCATCCGCGCCATTGTTTTTTTTTTCACTCACGCATGCGCAGTGTTGTCACATTTCCTAGCCTCCTCGCGGCTCTAGCGCCAGCGCCTATCATAAAAGTCGGAAGTAGCCTTTTGACGATCTGATCACAAATAGACTCCAAACTCCGAAAATTTATTATCCAAAATTTTGGATATATTATATTGTTTTCAGACGTTAAATAGTTGTGATTGTAAAAGTTTATATTGTTAACTTGACGCACGCGATTGTGGAAGAACTTTTTCTCAATGTTATTGAAAACGACTGTTTTGAAAGCACAAAAACAACTGCAATAACAATTTATGAGCATCGTAAAATTTACGATTCAAATTTTATATTTTTCAACGAAGGATTGAATTGTAACAAAAGTATTAGCAATTAGCGCGTCAAAGATTGACAATAATAATTTTCTTTCTAGCGAATTATTAGGAGATAAAAACAATAATAAAACAGGTAATGTAGCCTACTATAAGTTTATGAGAATCTAATATTGAAATTATTGTAAATCTTATCTGAAATTTAATTATTTAAGGTGTTCAAATTTGTATTGAAATAATATTATGGAGATTGAACTGAATTGGAGTTTGTTCAATTGAGATACAGTCTAGAATTTAACACAACCTTAAAACTCATTCAACATTATTTTGAATGAAATTGTTTTGCATTGTGCACTTATTTTAACACTGAACAAGGTTGAGAGGAAAAGTATCTTGATTTCTATTAAATATTTAAAGAATATTTAAACAATGTCACAGCCAGGGTTCTTTAATAAAATAAAAAATCCAGATGTTCCAGGTAAATATCTAAATGTCAATTCAAAAGTAAACTGATAAGATCTTAATAATTTATTTAAAAACAATTACATTTCTATTTTTAGGAATGGAAGACAATGCACCTCCACCCCCAATAATTTCTGAAAACTCTTCTGATAGTGTACCATTTTTTGGTAACACTAATAATAATGCTACAAATCTTGTATCCTATCCTCAACTTTCTTCTGGGTCCCTTTTCTCTTCTTCAGCACCAGTACCACCTTCTCCCCAGGTAAATCAACCTTGGTGGACGCCCAACGAAACAGACTCAGAAGTTTATACTCAGTGGTATGAGACTGCCTACAAAGCAGCATTAAAAGCAGCACAGGAGAAGGATGCAAGTGGAAAACCAAAAACTAAATATTACAAAAGAAAGTTGGATCAACCTATTGATCCTAAAACTGATGCAGGTATGGTTAATGTTGTACAAGAAAAAGTCACATAAAAATTCAACAAAAATTCATTAAAATTTTTTGTAAATTTTTGTGGTATTTTTCATGCAAATCTTTATCCTTACCTGCTGTAGAAAGAGTTGCTAATGCTCAGAAAGAGCTTTCATCATTAATGAAACCACTTAAGTGTGATCTATGCAATGCAGTTGTAAGTAATTACCTTTATTTTTTATATAGTTTTACTTAAATAGTGTATCAATAGGAAAATCATTTTAATCACTCTGCTTTTGATGTTAAAGAAATTCTTTTAGTGAAATTTTTCATTTTTTTACAGATGAATTCTACAGTACAAGCAAAACTACATTACCAAGGAAAGCCTCATCAAAAAAAAGTCTCAATGTATCTTAATCAAAGTGCAAAAAAAGTAAAGGCTGAAGATGGTCAAGTTTCAAGTACAACCAGTGATTGGAATACATATTGTGAAGTAAGAATCCCTAAAATAATATAGGTATTTCTCAATTTGAAAATAAAACATAAAATAATATGAAAAACTTAACATTTTAGATCTGCAAAATATGGTTTACATCCCAAACAGATGCTACTCAACACTATGCTGGTAAAAAGCATTTGAAAGCAGCTTACGGAACATCTAAGCCCAAGTAAGCATCAATTACAAAATTTTTCATGTATATCAATTTATGTGTACTATTTTATAATCTTAAATTATATTTTAACTTTTATTTTTAATTTAGGCCTAAGAAACCTCAACAAAATAAAATTCCCATTGATCCCAGTGGGAGATATGGTATTGGCATGGCCTTCCAACCTCAAGTTGATGAGCCAATGCCCCTGGAACCACAAATTCCAGAAAAACCTCCTGTTGCTATTCCACCAATTCCACAATATGCACCTCCTATGGTTGCTTATCCACTGCCACTACAATGTGATATCTGTGGAATTTCAGTTAATCGTCAGGATCAATTGGATACTCACAAGCGTGGAGCAAAACATTTAAAGATGATGAAACTCCATGGGATGTCAGAGAAAGGTGAGGATAAATTTAAAAATTTGTGTCGTTTTACTGTATTTTAATTATAATTATTTAACGATTGATTATTACAGAGCCACCCGCTGCAGGACCTATAGACTACTCAATTTATCGGACGCCTTCAGGTATAAAATTTTTTAAAAATTATTTAAAATTCAATACGTAATTAAAATAAATCTTAGAAAATAATTCTATTAAAGCTTTATGAATTGGCTTTATAAAAAAATTTGATTAAAAAGCATCTTTAATTTCAGGCCAATACTATTGCGCTCCGTGTAATTTATCTCTAAACTCCGAGGTATCATTTGGTCAACACATGGAGAGTAAAAAGCATAAGCTTCAAGTAAATCCTAAACAACAAGCATCCCAATCATCCGGACCGCCAGCGAAGAAGCAAAAAAAGAAATGAATCCCCCGACAAAATTAAAATGCAGAACCCTGACGAAGAGTTAGTCTCCGTAAATGTTTTATAAAAAATATAAGAAAGAGAAAAAGAAACGTTTTTATATTGAAACGGCCGGGAGAGTGTCAAGATCGTTCGCGGATAGCTCGTAGAATTTCCACAGCCTTCGATCAAGGCTCCGCAGGCAGGCCCGTTCCTTTCCACTAATTAATAATAAATACATTTAATTTAATGAGCGGAAGCCGGCAGCGTTAGAAGCTAGTTGGTTGCAGTTTCGCGGTCCGCGGCGTTGGTAAACGAGCCGGCGGATTGATCGGAGGGACGGGGTGGAAATGCAGGGGGAGGGGGGGTAAGAGTAAAGTACGCCTGATGGGAAATATAAATATATTAGGTAGCTCGCGGAAGCGATGGGGGGGCGAGGGGAGGCGTTAAAGAAGGGTCGCGCGTATTTATATATCGGGCTCTGGCCGATTAAGGCTAAATTAGATCGGGCCCGCGAGATTAAGCACGGTCGTTGGCGGCGCGACTGGCGTTAATAGCGTCAGACATCGCGCCGACTAATCGACGACATTTATTCAATTACGAGGCCATTAGCCGGGCCGATCTCGCGGCAAGCCCGAGGCCAGGATGCGAGGCGAACGAACGAGAGAGAGCGCCAGGGGCGGGGGGGAGGGGTAAAATCGCGGATCGTTAGGCGGAGGGAAAAAGGAAGGCGCGCACGCGGGCGCGGGCGTCAGACAGTAACTACGCCGGGATATTTTCGGAAAGCCCTGGGAGCGCATACATACCCTGGGCTGTCGGTCCCGTCCCTCCGTCCTCTTTCTCGCTCTCTGTCTTTCTCTCTCTCTCTTCTTTCCTTCTCTCCCCGAGAGAGAGAGAGAGAGAGAGAGAGTGGCCTTCCGCTCGCGGCGTTCTGGGCCCGCGCGCGTCGTTTTGCATTCGCGACGCGAGACCGGCCTTTTGGTCACTTTTTGAGCCAACTCGTTCCACGGCAATTTAGCCTCCTGTTCGCCCTCCTCCTCTTCCTCCTCCTTTTTTCCTTGGCTCCCTCGGTCGACCGAGCTGCTGCTTCTTCTTCTTCTTCTTTTGCGCCTCTTTCATCTAAAATTCAAGTGCCGCGTTTCCACGACCGGTGATTGCTCGAGGAGATTGTTTTTCCCAGCGAGTTTGGCGCATTTTGCAATTGAACCGCGCATTATCGACTTTATATAATGAATGTAAAATATATATAAAAATTGTTATTTGTATTATACCAAGACATTGCATAGCCCTTTTTTCATCTGAATGTTAGAGTTAGAGAATTATCGCGCGCGAGCATGACTTACTCGAACGCTATGTTTACCGAATTTGATCGAATTGATAATCGTTTGTATTAACTGCGATACGTAGTGTAATCATCTTATGTACGAAGAACCACATGTTAAAGTTTGTAAATAAAGCAATATTTACGAACTCTATAATCACATCGAATTGATTGAATTGATAAATTATATTATATTTATCGTAAAACGAGTATTGTCGCTGAGTAAATCGTTGTTTTTCAACGAGAACTGAAAATCGATATTTATAAAAATAAATATTATTGGCGACAATATTTATAAACCGGCTTTGCAGGTATACGAAAAACTAAAAATTTTATCTTTATTTTTTCATATCGCAGGCCGGAGCATTAATAAGTGTCAAAACGTGTGTTGAATAAACATCCCGAGTCCGCGACGTTTATTTTTTCGTATATTAAAGTATTCGATAAACATATAAATATTAGCGTAAGTATCAAGTTACATGAAAGATCAACGTTATTAATTTTGTCGTGCTACATTACTTAAGTCACTTTTTACAAGCGGAGACTAGTGCTGGACGCATAAACGCACCAATAGATTTTATCACAACAGAGAGAGAGACACAGGCACGCACACATATGAACTTACACACATACGGCATATACATAGCGACATTCCAAAAGTGAAATGCCCGTACAAACTTCAGTTGTGAAATCATGTATTTTTTATCCTAACGCTTGTCAGTTTAAATCACACGTACACACATATGCTAATTTCAGACTCCAGCGGGCTATACAGACAAGCGGTTTATGTGTGAATATATACGAGAACGGTATAATACACGCTCGAACTGTACTTTGAAAATCTGCTCTCGTTACGTTACGAAAATATAATGTTCGATCGAAGGAATTTATCTTTTATTCTATACAGTTCGTGGCTTTTTTTCTGCTTTAATGCTCCAATGTTATGTTCATTTCAACGAGATTTATTTAAAATTACGAACTCGAACAAAAAAAAAAAGATGATCATAAATTTCCGAAAAAAAATGTAATATTATATATCATTTATATGGTTCGAGCGTCGGGATAATAATCTAAAAAATATCCGTATAGAAATTTATAGTCCAAAGGATAAAGTCTTTGTCAGGTTTTTTGTTTAGAGGCATTAACATATAGATGCTAAACGACACCTTTAATATTGTATTATAAGGAGATAGGCGAGCGAGAGAGAGAGAGAGAGTTTGAAAGTTACAGCTTTGGCGGAAAATTCATATTCAGCGATTCGGGAACGCCCGAGCGCTCTGTATACATATATAATATCGGGCTATCATAATAAAGTCGTTTGTCGATAAAACGGCAATCGCTCCGATACATTCGCGTGCGCGCGGCCTTTAAAGGGCCGCTCCGTATATATACCAGCTCGCATTATAATTTGTAATGCCCGGGCCTGTATATACCCGAAAAATAATCTTTGATGCGCCTTTGCCCCCGGAATTTTTCCAAACTTCCTTATATACGCTATACACTTTCGACACGTGTACAGTCGGGGGGGCTTTGGGAGCGGATCCGCTGCGCAAACTTTCAAAATTTCAAATCGTCATTATCAACATCCAGTATACGAGTACAGCGAGTATGAGTTTGTTTTTTTTTCTTCTTAATACGCCGTCCGGTATATACAATATCGCCGCACGTTTGCCCGGAGACGCAACAGTTTTTCTGACTCGACGCTCGCGCGCGTCAGCCGCTCGTTTTGTCGGCGCACGAGGAGGAAATATTAGAAGCAAAAAAGGAGAAGGAAGTGAGTTAAGGAAGAGTGAAGCTGCGGGAGTAGCATGGGAGTAGCAAAAGAAATTGCCAAGCGCACGGCGCGCATTTTAAAAAGATACGAGAGAGAGAGAGAGAGAGAGAGAGAGAGAGAGAGAGAGAATTAAATTCGCCTCAGTCTCGTGTGGAAGCACAGCGAGTTATATACACATCTGAAATTGCGGATTCATGATGGGTAGGAAGAGAGAGGGGGAGACACACGCGACACAAAGAGATTCGGAGGTGTTGGATCTGTGTACTCTCCCGCTTCTCAATCTTTCGGCTATATCGTCCCTCTCCCGGTCCCCACCTCGCCTGTGACATTCTTAAATCTTCATCCGCCGCTCGCAATAGCCGCATTAAGAAATAGCCGTGTATACTCGGTCTAACAAGTGTACACATACCGCGAGCTGTTATATTTGTGCTCTCTCGGCATAAAGGATTTAATATATTTGCACGATGAAGCGTTAAAAGTTGGGGCTATTGTAGGAGCGTGTTTATACATATCCGAACAATCGGCACGAACGATTGCTCCTGCTGATATAGCGCGCTAGCCGGAGGAACCTTAAGCGCGAGCACGAAGTCACGTTCGTCAAATGAGCAAGCGAAGGGGGACTAATGTGGAGCGAGCGATGCCGAGCGAGAGAGTCTACAGCAGAGCTTAGTCTGGGGGCCTTGTATACGTGAACTCGGGCTGAAAGCGTCAGGATCACAATGATCTCAGGCTAAGGCTAATTATGATGGAGCTTTCTCCGGGGCGAGAAAACTCGTGGGATCGGCGCTCGGTGCTATCCCCATAGCTTCTAATGAGTGCCCTACGGAGTCTCTGTGTTACGTTGGCAGATCGACGGGAGATTAGGACCGGGACGAGGAGGAAGTCGCGAGCCGTGACCGAGGCAATATTGTCAATCGCGACGAAGCAGTCTCTCGGTGTAAACGTCCGTTCCGGCTGGCTGGAGGATGGCGCGAGACCGCCTACACTTTCCGCAAGCGCGACACTTGGACTTGTTGAAAGTCGTAATTTTGAAATTGTCCCGAAGCATAGTCGTTTGTTTGTTTGTGGACACGCTGGGAGAGCGCTGATACGCTGACTGGGCACTTTTGTCCCCTCCCGGCATACCGCTGGCGGTATATCGCTTTTCGATTTCGCGAGAGAGAGAGAGAGAGACTGTGCCGGCCTCGTTTCTTTTCGTTTTTTTTTTAACGTTATTAGCGGCTTTCTTGTTGTGTAATTGTACGGCTGTGGAAAAACTTTGTGTCCAACAGCCGTTGCTATACAACAACGAAGCAAAAGTTCTCGGCGTTTTTCCGCTTCTTTTATAATATTAATTCCGCGAGCGCGCGCTTTGTTTGCTCTCGCCTACCAAGTGTGTATACAGATATAGAAGCGCGCGGACAGTCGCTAGAATATCCTACGAAACGAGGAGTTTGTTTGACGATGAGAATAAGTCGGCCGGGGGGGAGCTTCGTTAGCTCACGGCTACTGCTTGCTTTATACTTTACGGATTTCGAAAGATGGGAACGGGCGCACTTTAGTGCTTTGAACTTGGGGATTTTTTTTTTCTTTAGAAACGAGGCTATCGTAGGAGAGCAAAAGATAAAGAGAGTCGCGCTTATAACTGCTCGACTATGTTCAAATGGTTTATTTCGTTGAGAAAAAAAGAGGAGGGAAAAAAGCGGAACAGAAAAATATGTATACGTAGATATAAAACTACTGCGCGCGCTCATATTTTTACGAGTTGACACACTCCATTTAATCACAACGTAATTGGTCGTCCCAGTTTTTCCAACGAGAAAGGCATTCCTACTTTTCGGCTTTCGGTCACCTGTTTTTTTTTTCGGCCGAGCGCTAAAACGGAAAACAACAAAAAAAGAAGGAGAGAAGGTGAAGAGAGAAAAAAAAGAGCCGGAGAAAGAGAAATAAGTAGAGCTTGTAAGCGCAAGAGTTGCCGGCGCATTAACAGCCGTGGACTTAATTAAACGTCGTCTCTACTAAATGACGTGGAAAAGCAGCGGCCGCGCAGAGCATATACGTACATAATTTTCTAAAGCTTCAAGCAAGCTAGAAGAGAGTGAGAGAAAAAAAGAAAGTCATACACGTAGGCATGCAGGCGGGCGTCATATAATAGACGGCCGAGAGAAAGAGAGAGAGAGAGGAAAAAGGGTGTTCTCGCGTCGTCTCGCGAAATCCAGAGCGTTTGGTTTTCAATTAGCAGGCAGGATATAGGCATCGGAGTTTCCGCGAAAGCTCTCGACTTGGGCATAGAGACCGGAGAGGTGTATACTATATCTGGGAGGGAGTGCAGTGGCCGCGCAAGCATCGGATCATCGACGGCGATAAGGTGTAAGCGAGCGTGGAAGTGTGAGGAGGGCGGCGATCGAAAAGGTCGTCGAGCGGTCTCGCAGTGCGTTGCTTCTGGTGTCTAATTGAATTCGCGCCTCCGCGCGCTCTTTTAGCACGTCCCGCGATTGCGCGCCGCGCTAAGTAGCGCGGATATATCGTCCGGTCGTCGAGGAGGACGCTGCGGTGAGAGTACGGGGTTCAGCCGAGGTGTGGGGGGGGGGGAAGTGGGTAGTCCGGAGGGGGAGAAGAGCATTTCATTAAGGCTTTTTCGCACTCGAGAAAACGGACGGCACAATGCCGGCGAGCGGAAAGGGCCCGACGCGCCGGCGTTTCTAATATCGCTAACGAACGTCTAAGCGAGTTAGCATGAGAACCGGCTGTGCGGTGTGCCTACCCTATATAGCTATATCTGTCTGTCCGTCCTTATGTCTGTGTGCTATGTGTGCAGCTCTATCTCTATATACCCGGAGAACGGACTGCAACGCGACCGGTGTGCGCTTGAGAGAGGTATAGAGAGAGAGCGCGCGGATCCTTTGTCCGTCGTTCCGCTGCGCACCGACAGTCCATTGTTCGCTTACTCCACTTTGATTCCCCCCGTCCCTCTCTCTCTCTCTCTCCTTTCCTCCCTTCATCGCTCTCGCGACTTCTTCTTTTTTTTCCACCTTCGCTATCCCGCTCGCTCTCCTTTCCTCTCCTCTTCTTACAGCGGCAGCATCGGCAGGAGCTTCTCTTTTTACGTCTTTATCTTCGGCGCCCTCCTCTCTTCCCCACGTCAATTTTCGGCTGCCGCGTCCTTGGCGCTTTCGGAAATTTGCCGCAATTATTTGTCGATTAAGGGACGCCCGACGACGGGCCGAGAGGGGTCATCGGCTCGCTCGAGAGAAAGAGAGGAAAGGTCGCAACACAGCTACCTGCTCCCGATTCCTCTCCCTCGCACGCAGCTCGTTTATACATCGCTAAGCGAGATGGGAAGGAGAGAAAAGAAACAGGAGAGTCTCTATACGTACTAGTCCAGCTCTCGGGGAGTGAGCGCTTGTTTGCTTCGCCGCGCGGCAATTCTCTCTCTAATGCTCCTCTCTCTAGCGCTACGGAGACTAATTGCCGAAGGGTTCTTCCTCTCTCTTTTTTTTTAATTAACAACCCCTTTCTTTTTGCCATACGCACAAGTCCACTGGGAAGATATTACGGCAAATAATAAGATTGAAGGAGCAGAGGCTTACTTTGCTCCTCGTATATAGCCCATAACGTATAGAGTGGCGCGTTTGTTTACGCGAGCCGTTAGCGCGAGATCAGCGATTCGCTCGAAAGGGAATGCGAAAACCTCATCAAATTTTACCCGCTGGCATGTACTCTCTTCACTCCTCCCCCTCTCGCCTCGCTTCCTTCCCACGCCGCCGAGTGAATTTCGTTGTTGATGCATTAAGCGCACATACAACGTCCACGTAGACGGTAAACCGTGCAAGCTGCGGAAGTGACGAAACACTTGGGACGATCTATTTTTGCGAGCAAGCGAGAGAGAGAGAGCCTGGAGACTGTATCCTCCGGGAATTTGCTACTGCTGTTGCTCGGCGGGCTAGGTTTGCCCGTTTGATTATTTATTTGTCTTTTGTTTTGTTTTTCTTTTGTTTGTTTTTTTCTTGTTTTTCCATTCCTTTTTTTTCTCGATTCTTTTGTTTTCCTTTTTCGCCTCTTTTTTTTCTTGTCTTTGAAGTATTCGTGGAAAAAGCACGTCGAAGAGGACCTTATCTCGCTGGAGACTGGGACGCTCTGTAACGTTATGTGTGCTATTCCATTGATTACGTATACGTATTTTGATTTTCGTTGAGCGGTTTTACGAACAGACGGTTTTTTTTCTTCGTTCGTTATACGAAGCAACTGCTTTCTTTATCTTTGGCCTTCTTTTTTCATAAAATCGCATAAAAAAGTTAAGCGGACATTTAAATAAGATAAACAATTCGCATAAGGAATTTTTTTCGTTTTTAATTAACGCAAATTTATAATACGACTTATGTAATATTTGTAAGGTAAAAAAAAGCCCAGGGACGAGAGAGCGCTTCCCCTGGACGCATGACAATAAAATGCCTTATCTACTGGCAATCTCCAAGAGAAAGAGCGAGAGAGAGAGAAGCGGGCATTTTTTATAATTAGAATAATAATCAAGGAACTTTATGCACCTGCCTCGGACTCGTCCCAGCGCCCCGTACACATGTCAAAGACATTTAAATAAGCTCGTAATTATTGCGAAAATATATGTTTAACTTTCGTCTTACTCAAAGTTAACAAGCGAATTTTATGTGTACACCGAAAAACCAAAGGCAGCAGGCGCGCGCGTATACGGGGCGGCCGATTAAAATTTCGTTTTTTTATCCTCCCGGCGCGCTTGGACATAAAGATCGCGCTTAATTCCGCATTTATAACGCGCTCGCTGTATACGTATACGTATGCGCACACAAATTTTGCGGTGAATTTTTCGCGGAAGACGATCTTGCCTCGTAAGATATCATCCGAATTTTGGAAAAAGAGAGATGGAAGGGGAGGAGGGGAAAAAGTTTGGAGGGAAAAAAAAGGATATTGATTTAATAAACTTATAGTTGGGATTTTATGTATGCTGGTAACAGCGCGCGCCGCGTGCGAACGGAAATTTAAATTGAGCCGGAGTGACGTTCCCTCTCCCTTCCCCCGTTCTACCGTGTTCCACCCTCTTTCCAGCTTTCTCTCTGACTCGCATGTGAATAAGCGGGCGCGCGTGTGTCTGCGTTGACATCTCACTCTCTTACGTATATTTTTCCAGGTATACGGGCCTTTAAAAAGCCTACCGTTACTCTATAGTCAATCCGTCGCCAAAGTTTCCTACGTTCCGTCGTTTCGCCGAGCGTAAATATACCGCCGTAAATCGCTGAAAGCGTCGATTTACAATTTTGCATAACGCGCGCCCACGCACGACTAAATTGTAATTCGGTTGCGCCGATAAAGAGAAAAGAAAAACGAAATAAACAATTGGCGTGTATTGGTATAGTTGAACGCTCGTTGGTAAAGTTCACCAAGTGCGACAAAAAGGGAGAGAAAAAAAAGAGAAACGAAGGACATAGATCAAGAGCTGTCAGATGGTGCGTCGAGCTCTTTTAATTGTCAATTGAGAGATTGCCATGGGGCCGGTTAAAAATCCGTATTGATCGAATCAGGCTCCACTTGAATTATCGCTACAGTCAGTCGAGAAGATACGCGCCAATTAACCGAATAGCGCGATCCTTCCCTCCAGAGTGATCTCCTACCTCGGATAACAATGAAACGAGAGACCTCCACTCTCTTAGCGGCTTGGGATGCATGTGGATCGTCGAAAACTCCTAGAGAAATTACAATGCGGGTAACTAATACGTAAGCGCCTCTGCTTCTCCTGAATTGCTCTTCTGTGTGTATTATAGAGGCAATCGCACAAAGCCGACGCATCATAATGGGCAATGAACATAGAAAATACTGTCAAACTCGTTTATGTAGTTTGCTTCTTCGACGATTTTAGTCATTTAAATGTATACCAGGTAAATCGTTGCGTCAACCTTTTTTTTCTTTATCGCCCCGGCTATTTCGAGCTTCACCGGAGTTCATCTGAGACGCTCGGTTGTATTTATTCAAAATTATGTACGTTTTTCTCCATAACGCGCGGCTCTCATATTATTCCGGTATATATTCTTTTACCGCGACGCGGGAATATGTTAAGTAACGTATTTTTGTCGCTGGCTCGGCTCGGAAGATGAGACATCGCGATATGGAAAATGAAGTTTTCGAGGTAACATATGATACCTGTATCACGGAAACGTGTATGTATCTGTCTGTGTACCGAGAAAGCCTCGAAGAAATCAGACTGTTTGACTTGTTATTTTTTTGTTTTTCCGTTTGTTTTTTTTCCTATCGTTCCCTCTCCGTAGCTTATAAATGTGCACGCGTGTACACATGCGGGCGCGCAGCTGTGTGCGCGCGCGCCGTGGAAATCCCGTTTGAACGATTTCAACTCGATGCGGCTGCATTTTCTTTATATCTCTCACGCGACGGGCTAAGCAAAAAGTCTATTGGCTCTCGCGCGTTTGCGCATGAAAAACCGTAAGGGGTAATTAAATGGAACTTGTTTAAATTAATTAGTATAACATCGAGACAGAGAGCGGATTTGATACAGCAGCAGCTTCGTGTATAAAATAATTACGCAGTTATTGAGTTTTTCTTTATTTTTCATGGAAAAAGCATTTTGCCGTTTAAATTGACTTTGCCGCCGCCGCTGCTCTCGTAACTGCAATAAAATTGAATTTATGGATTTTTTCGGTATTAAATTCGGTTACAGGCTTTATGGTTGCTACAATTTTCGTTGATTTTCTCGTTTTATTTATTTATCCTCGGCGCACATACTTTCGACGACTGAATTTTTCATGAAACATTTCGTGAAATGTATTTTTGGGATTGAATTAATTGCAGCACAAGGTAGAAATCGAATAGTTATAAAGCCATATCTCGCGTAAATTCGTACATATACAATTATCAAATAAATTTTTTATTTCGTTATCCAAAAATAACTCGAGTATCGAGTTAATATTGCTTTACTCGCTGATCATTGTCTTGCAAAGGGAAATGATAGAAAACAAAAATGAAGCCTTGATTTTACCTGTAACTAAAGCTCGAATCGCGATAGATCGTATATGGAGAAATTGATTAACTTTTATCTACGCTCAACGTACGATGCGTTTATTTTCTTTTTGGTCGAGATCACTCAGAGCAGACGCACAGCTTGATATAGAAATTCGCATCGAGACAGCTTCGGGTGATGTATTATCCAAATTACGCAATTTTCGTGGGCTCATGTATACAGGGCTTGATCAGCTTACATTATAGGATTAATTACAAAATTGGCCCTCTCCTTTAGCCCCTTTTCCGATAGCCGCTGAGTCGGTACTCTCTTCCTACTATACCAGCAGCGGCGGCGGCGGCAGCAAGTACCGGGCAAAAAGTTTAATGTTGTACTAAGGGGCTAAGGGTACTTAAGGCTCATTAAATAATAATGAAATTTTTAAGTGAATTCCTGCTCGTGATTCGTGCGCGCTCGGGGCCCCCGAACCGCAGCAGGACGGTTCTCGCTCGAGGAGAACAGGAAGACGAGAGCGAAGAAGAGAACGACCGTAGAAGGGGGGTGCCCTGCGAGTGTGTGTACGGGAGGGCTGAGTCGAGCGCGAGCCGCAGAGTACATAAGTCATCGATGCGCCTTAATTTAAGAAAGGCAACCGAGGGCAGAAGCCGCAGGCTGCTGCGTATTGGGAGGATCGAGCGACCACCGGTGTCGCCGGCCTGCTCTATACCAAAAGAAAATCGAAATTCGCGATCGTCCCTCTCTCTCTCTGGTTCAAAACGCGCCGAAAGAGTCCGATATGTGCTCTCTCAGCCGGAAATAACGCCGATTGGGCCGAAGGAGACGGACTCATCGGTCCGTAGATATAGGTAGCTGCGGTGGGTCCATCGGTGTTTCATAGACGACTCGCTCGATCTCTCGGCTCGTACATCTGGAAGACACAGTTGTCGGATCAAAAGCCGCTCTGCCATTAAACCCAGAGCCGCGGGCTCTGCGCCTTTGAGCCAGTATCGCGGCGTTAACGGACCGAGTGTTCTTTTCTAACCGCAAACGCAGCTTCCAAAAAGCGATCTCGGCTTGTTAGCCGGCGATATCTCGCGCAGGTATATGGAACACGCATCTGGGCATCGAGAAAGAGAGAGAGAGACGCTCCGGTAAGGAGAGACTCGCTTTGAGGTCCGCGAACGTGACACTCTCGTCCGGTCGAATCCGTCGTGGCCCAGAGACGTTGCGGTATAAAGACGGAGAATTTGCGAGCCCCCCCCCCCTCCCCGGTAAGAGGGGGGACCTGCGACACAACCTCTTCAGCTCGCGAAGCTCTCGGGTTTCGAGTCCTCGTTATGTGTGGAAGAAAGCATAGGAGGCGAGTGAGAGAGAGAGAGCATCCATTCGCAGATCGCGAGTCATCGCGCTGGAAAGCCGATAGCAGCCGCTGCGAATGGGAAGGGTAGGGGAGGGGAAAGAGGCAGGGTTAGGTGATTCGCAAGAAGAAAGCCGCGAGCTTTACGCGGCCTGAGAAAGAGAGATAAGCCCGTGGCCGAGGACTAAGACGAGCATGTCCGATGACCGGATAAATTGAGCTGCTCGCTCGGCCCAAAGGATATGGGGATACTCGGGTCAAAGCTCACGCGGCCCTCACACACACTATTCCAAAGACGCGATATCGACGACCAGCTTAAGCTTATAGCTTCGCCGGTCGTTATACACTGCGTGAATGGGGTTCCTTACACCAGATACTAGCGAACCTGTATATACGCCTTGGGCGTTTCGTGTAACGCTGGAGTTTTATTTAAAAGAAGGGGGTTAAAAAAAGAACGAACCTTTTTCGTATATATTCTTGGATTTGGGGATGATGAAAAAAATTTTCAATACAGCTCTCGGGCGCTTCTTTTTGTTTTCATCCGCGTGGCTGGTTCGCGCGCGCGCGCGCTTTTTTTTTTATTTTATACGCAACGGTTGATGAGGATTTGCGTTGCCGCGGGAGAGGAGGAGGAGAAGAACGGAGATGTAGAGGAGAGGAACGCTTTAAAAATGCACGGCATTTTAACCCGCAAATGCGGAAAATTTAGGTCGTAGATTTTTATCAAACTCCCCCTCCCTTCCCCTCCGCCCCTACACACACTCACTCCTCTCGAGCTGCTTTTTAGCGCAAGTATTTTCGGCTGAACCCAAAAAGTTCATTCAGCCTTCTTTATCTCTCGCCCGTTTTCCAGGCTTTTGGGTTAAAGCTAGAATATCGTTTCAATCGTGACACCTATTTTAACTAGAACGTTTAAATGTTTAAAGATCGGTGAATTATGCTCCAACCCTCTCCCCCTCTCTCTATCTACTTCCCGCGTGTATTCCCCGAGCACATCTCTGAAAATACAATCACCAAGCTCTCCAAGTGTTTCGAAAATACACAGACACAAGACAGTTTTGCGTTTACCTTCTTTTCTTCTCCCTCTTTTCTCTCTGTTTTATTTCTCATTGTCCTTTTTTACCCTTCGCTCGAAACAATAAAAGTTTTTATAAAGCGAGCCGCATGAAAGATGTGTCGGCGATGAGCATCCGCTAATTATAATTGAATTTAAGACCGATAAAAATGTCAATGGGGCGGATGAAAAAGGGATGATGTCAATAACATGAAATTGCGCTTAATTTAAGTACAGTTGTTAAAAAATTCAATTTCCTCGGCGGAGAGTATTAGGCCACGAAAAGAGCAGAGGGTTAAAGATCGAGAAGGGGCTGGAAGTTTACAACGGAGCGTATAACGTGGGCCGGTGGCATAAAGCATCGAGAGAGAGAGAGAGAGAGAGAGAGAGAGAGAGAGAGAGAGAGAGAGAGAGCAAACGCAATTACGCGTTTGCAACTAAACAATGAGTAAGATACAATTTTGCGAGGAGATTAAAACTTGTTGCGGGCGGCCGGGAAGGAGCTGCGCGCGGCGGATAGAGGGGGTGAAAGAAGGCCGAGAACGCGGAGGAAGAGAGAGAGTATTATATACATACGGGAAGAGCGATCGATGAGATCCTTCGCGGGTTAATGCTCGCGCACCGATTTATTAATGCCCCGAGACCGCTCGATATATATTCCGGAATACGAGCGGGTTGAATGGGCGAGGGATCGCAGGAAGGGGGAGAGGACTGGAGGAGAGAGAGAAAGAGCAGCTATATATACGTTGTATAGCGCATCGCCGATAGAAACGTTGTTTACGAGCGACTCGCGGCGTTGACCTCCACCATCAGCACCACCACCACCACCACGAGAGCAGGGCCTTTAGGCTTCTTTCTTTCATTCTTTCTTTCCTCGTTCCTTTTTTACAACACGCACGAAAAACGTCGTTTGCAGAACAATTTGCAAGGGCTGGGGGAAAGAAGTTATACGGTGACCAGGGGCGGGCAGGGGGAGTAGAAGGGTCTCGCGTCGTAAAAGCGCAATTAAGCGCGCGGCGCATACGATACGTCTTTTACGAGCGCGACGACGAAGTGGAGAAGGGGGTGGAGAAGAAGGAGCGAGGAGGGAATCGCGAAAAAGCGCGTTCTCGATGGGATGTTTTTTTTTTTTTGTTTTTTGGAGTAGAGAGCTTCGTTGCCGGGGGGCCAAAGATGTCGGGCCCGAAAGCCGAGTGGACAAGGGTCGACGAGGCTGGGTGGGTGGACGCGAGAGGCGAAGGCATTGAGGAGAGAGAGAGAGAGCTCGGCTCTGTCTCTCGATGGAACGGTAGTTTTCGCGAGAGGGAATTCTCCACGCACGCCGAGTGTATGTATGTATATACGCGTACCGTGGGCGAGGAGGGGCTGGGGGAGACGGGTGGGTCTGGAAGGCCCAGAAATTCAATCCCGGGACATTCCTGCTATCGCACTGAAGCGCGCGCGACACGGAGTACAGAGAGGGCCGAGAGGTGTGCAGGGAGAAGAGCGCCGAGGTAGCAGCAGGAGAGTGAAGCGGCCCCGCGAGAGAGAGAGAGAAGGAGAGAAGAGCGCGCGGATGAGATAAAGAAAACGCGACGCGCTGACGAACGGGGAAAGAGAAAGAACGGAGAGAGAGAGGGAGATGGCGAGAGCGGCTGCAGCAGAAGCAGAGGAAGAAGAGGCCGAGAGTCAAGGTAAGAAGAAGGAGCCGAGGCGGTGGCGGCGGACGGAAGGAGTGAAGCGAGAGGGACGGAGGAGCGGGGCAGGGAGAAGAACTGGTGGAGAGCGAGGAGCGCGCGGACGAAGGGACAGCAGCAGCAGCAGCCGGGCGATCGCCGCTGAAAAAGAAGGCTAAGCGCGGACGGACCGAGAGAGGAGGGAGAGACGTAAGAGGCCGAGAGGTAAGAGGGAGAGAGAGCATAGAGAGGCGAAGGGCCGAGACGCGCCGAAGGGAACTCGAGAGTCCGGACGACCAGCCGCCCCGCGCGCCCAGAGACTCCCTCTCTTCTTCCCGCCGCCCAGCCACTGCCACCGGCGCTGCTGCTGCTGCCACTCGGATGCTCCGCTGCTGCTGCAAGCCGCAGTCTGCCTGTGTCTGTGCAGCCTTACGTGATAGCCTACAACCTACAACTCTGCTGAAACAACTCTGAGTGACTCTCTCTTACTGCGCATGCGCGGCACACACGAAAACCCACACCCTATTACGCTAGCTGTAGTTCTCGCTTACCAACAATCGATCCTTCTCCTCTCGTCCGCCAGTTCCTCGAATAACGAGTCTCTACTTAGAAAAGTAGACGGCGGATAGGAGGAGTCGAGGCACCTGAGAAATTTCGCGGTAGGTTCGACTCCGGTTTTTGGAAAAGCGGAGCAAACGGAGCAATCGAACGGCCGGGCGTTGTTGAGCTAGCGTAAAACGGCCGTATGGAGTCGGCGGCCGAGTAGCGGTGTTTCGGAGCCTGCTCCCTCTCCTTTTAGCAGTCGCGAGTGTACGCGTTGGTTGGAGCGAGACGGACAGAGCGGAGAGCCTATACAAAGGAGAAAGAGAGCCGAGAGCGAGCGCGAGAAGGACGGAGTTAGGGGGGGCTAAGCGGCGGCGACGGCGGCGCTGCGGCGGTTGCCGCTCTCTCTCGCGCAGAGGTTCTCTTGGCGCGTTCGCCTCCTCAGTCCGTCTTCGACGCGCAGCCCCGACAGGACGAGCGAGCCTGTTGTCGGTGTCTGTCTGCGCCAGCCCCCGTGTCCCTCTCTCTTTCTCATTCGCGACGTTCAACAGCCGCGCCGAGGGAGCTGCAGGGAGAGATACATCTCAACGTAAAACGCGCGTCGTTGTCGTTTCAATTCCGCCGCGAAGAAAGTTGTCATCCGCGCGCGGTCGCCGACGCCGCACACCGTGTCTCGAATCGCGAGTGCTCGGGCTTACACCCAGACGGGCCCTCATCAACGCCCTTGCCACCGTGAATCCGCCGCAGAGGAAGAGAGTGCCGAACATTGCTGACTGCACGTATACGCGCGGATAACAGGTAAACCGAGAGGAGCCGGTGTGGTGCGACGAGTCGGAGCGGCTTCGGAGCTAGGCCGACTCGAGTGAGAGAAGTGCTGCTGCCGCCGGCGAAGCTGCGGAGTAGCCGAGGGGGGAAAAGGTGAATGATCGGTGGTGAATATAAGGTGCATCGCCGCCGCCGCCGCCGCCGCGCTAGACCAAGTGATTATTGCTAAGCCCCCGTGTGTGTGTCCAGGAAGGATCCCCGAGAGTCCAGGAGGAGAGTCGGCGGACTTTCTCTCTCCGTCCCTCTCACTCGGGCCGCGTGCGGAGCGGCGCATTCCTCGGCCGGCCGCCGCTCTCTCACACTCTCCTGTGCTCCGAGTGCTCTCCGGGCCGCGCGCTGCTCTCTCTCGCTCGCTCTCGACGCTGCGCGCACTGGTCGCGCGCGCGAAAATGGCGCTCGCCCCCGTCGCCGGAGCAGCAGCAGCCAACCTGCCGAGGAGAAGCTCTCGCCCTCAGCGCTTCTGAGTCTCCCCCTCCTCTGCCACCTTACTCTTTCTCTCACCCACCCCTCATCTCTCTTACACACACACACCTGTTTATCTGTCTATCTTTCTCTCTTTCATCCACCTTCTGGGAGGACAGGCAGAGAAGATCCTGATCGCCGCCGTTATCGTCGTCCTCGCGCGTGCAGTGTGCCAGTGTGACCGGCTCGCCGAACCGAACCGTCAGTTAATATAGTGAGAGCCAGCCTACAACCCCGTTGTATAATATATTATATCGTGACAGACAGTGTGTTGTTCTTGTTAGCTGCGGAGAGCGAGTGTCAAGTGGAGCATCGAGTCCGACGGATAGCTCAACAGTGAAGACGTCGTCAACTACGACGACGACGACGTTTACCCGTCGCCTACCAGCCACGAGGAACCTCTACATTTCGGTGAGTAGTAGTACACGTCTTCTCTTTTAATCCTCATTTTCTTTCTCTTTCTTTTTTCAAACGCAATCCGCCGGTTCTTTCACCCTCTTCCCCGAACACACGGACTACTACCCCGTTCGCTTTGCTTTTTTCGCTTTGCCTCCGGCGGCGGCGGCGGTATATATACGGCTCACCGAGAGCCGGCCGTCGGACCGCGCGTTCTTTCTCTCGACTCTTCGCGCAAAAGTTTTTGTGGCTTCGTTACGGGGCTAGAACGCTATATAGCTGACCGAGCCAGATAGGTCTTATCCTACTCTCTCTCTCTCTTGCTCTTCTTTTCTCTCGTCCATATAGTGTGCGTGCGCCCCCTTTGCACCCCCCTCGCTCCTTCCGAGTACACAGGTGCGGAGGAACGCGAGACCCCAGACCGCGTCTCCTTCTTTCTCTCTCTCAGTCGAAAAGATACACAAACCGGACTAGCGAAGCCCGAAAATAGGCTCGTGCCTCACACCCTTACGCCCGGGTAAAAAGTCTCTCGCTAATCTCGGCCCTTTCCAAATACCTCGGCGGGCCTTCGTTGGCATCCGTGACTCCGCTTATAGCTAGAACCTGAAACTGAACGTGGAGGTTTACATAGGAACGGACGCACATATGTGTATATACGTAAGAAAGTTCGTTCACGCCTCCTATAAGCTAGAGCTCTCGGAAGTCTCTGGCTCTCTCGTACCGATGACTCTTCCGGACTACTGAAATGCTTTCCGGAAAAGCGGACTCGCAGAAACGAGGCAGAAGTTGCCGAGAATATCGATGCGCGCAGGTATACAGCAGAGCAGCAGCGAGTAGTGTGACACTGGGAGAACTGCGTAGAGTCGAGAGAGAAAGAAAGAGAGCTATTTAGAAGGATTTCGTTGGCCGCAATAGCGGGAGCATTATTCTCTTCGCGACAATACCCACCGTTCGCATTGCTCTCCTTTCTCTCTCTCTCTGTTTCTCTCTTTTACTGTCTCGGCGCTCCGCTGTTCCCCCCACAGTGCGCACACTCTAAACACACGTGCTTTTTTTTAATCAAGCCGCGCGCTCTGCTTTCGAGTTTTGCGAAACAAACGTCTTAATTAACCGGGCGCGACTGTTACCTCGCGCGGAGCAGCAGCAGCCGCTCTCGCAACAAAGCCCTATACTCTCTCTTTCTCCTCGGTCTCTCTTGCTCACACACACACACTTTGCACACACACGCCGAGAGCCGGCTTTCATGCAAAATTCCTAGACTCGTTAGTCCGCAGGCCACCCCCTACTCTGCCTCCTCCTCCCACGGTCGTTCGCCCGCCCGGCCGCCGCCGCCGTCCTATCTGGCTGCTCGACATTTTTAAAGAGCTTTCCGCGCCGGAGGAGCACGGGGTTTCTCTCTCCCGCCGGAGGGATTTTCTGTTCCGAGTACGCCGGATTACGGCCGCCCGGACGGTGCTGCGGATGAAGTAGGCACCTCTACAGGGGAAGAAGAAAGCTAGGGAGAAACGGACAGACGTATACACATACACGTAGTCATAGAGTTTGTTTTGGATTAATTAATCGATTGTTGGCTCTCTTTCTCGCACTCGTTGTAGCGTGAGGCCCTCTGTGCTTGTGTCTTGTTAGGTTTCTAAAATATTTGGTATTGTTGGTAGTTTAGAGTGAGGGAGAGAGGGGCCGGGTTTATAATCGGCCTGGACGCCTCTCGCCTCGGACGCTTTATGTCTGCCTGCTATTCGTATTGTGGGCTGAGGCCGATTATTGCCGCGACGTTAATTGGCGGACGACGATGATTCGGTTCATTTATCTTTGATCCCGGCACAAGGGATTGCCATAAATGTTTGTTACGAGGCCTTCGTTTGCCAATTGATGCGTTTTAATCGGTTTAAAGAGCGAGATTTACGCCCTGGAAAATCTTGTAATTTAAGTGCGCCTCGTTAAAGTTATTTCGGCCGTTAGTCCGATAATGTTTTGATGCACGCGTGTTGCCGCAGTGGAAATGTTGTCTTGGTGCTGCCCTGCACGATAATTTGGCCAACAGATTTTGGCGGTTAAAAATGTGTGCTGCGTTTGCCGCTTGTCGTCATTTTATTTTTCATACTCGTATTTATTATGCATGCTCCCGACGCTTAAAGCACTCTTTTCCCAATGAAAAATGTCTGCTTGATTATAATTAGACGCTGGAAGTAGTTTAACGTTAGAAAATTTATGGCTCTTTGTCACGAATATATTAATCAGTAACACTTGAAGTATAAACACTTTTAATGCTTCATTTGTTAGAATGTCATTTAATAAAATTATAATTGTAAAATCAATATCGCCGCGATCTAATTAATATTAATTTATGGCCACTCATAAATAATGACATTTTAACCATGACATTCGAAAAATTTTCTTTCGTTAACTAATGTGCGTATTCAAATGCTTCTTTATGCGAAGTTGAAAATATTTTGATAATCATTTGATTAAAATTTTATTTTTAATCATACTAAACATGCAAATTATCGTCTGTTAGGACAATAAATCCAACCTGCTTATGTAAGTAAGAAATTTAATGCGTTTTATTACTGCAATTCGAGATATTGTGCGAACGCAAAAAAAAGAAAGTATAAGGCGATAAAAAAAGATAAAATAAAAATCTTGGAAATTTTCTAGCGTGCCCGTAGTACTGTTACGTCATAAAAATATGTACACGCAGAGCTTACATAAAATCAGTGATTGATTACTTAGCAAATTGTATTTTCTGTGTAAAGAACTTTTATGTTCGTTGTATTAAAAATTTAACGAACAAACCGGGCATTAGCCTCGTACAAAGACGAAAATTATTCGAGCATTGTCGAGGTAAAGCAGCTAATAAGAGCCCGGGTATTACAGTAAAATCCAGTAATTTCCTAAGAAATGTTTGTAGCGTTGTGGACTAATAAATGACACTTTGCTGACTGGTTACTTTCTTAATCCGTTGCCGCAACAAAAAAAAAGGCCAACAATTACACCTGGCTTATTTACCCTGGGAATCCTCGAGTGACAAATTGAAAGTCTCGAAGCGACGTCGTCGGCAGTGTTTGTGTGTAGAGAGAGAGAGAGAGAGAGAGAGAGAGAGAGAGAGAGAGAGAGAGAGAGAGAGAGAGAGAGAGAGAGAGAGAGAGAGAGAGAGTCTTTCAATCGGCCGTGACACTTATTGGTCTCTGGGACAAGGGCTCGGGCCGTACACGTGCAAGTCGAGGAGTTTTTAATGTTTACCCAGGACTGAAATATGCAGGGATGACGTGGAATTATTTTGTTTGAGTTATGCCGGGAGCGAAAGACACGGTGCACGAGCGCTACGAGGCACGCATACCTATGGCAATTGGAAAGGAAAGCTAGAAAAAGAGGAAGATAGCTCTGTAGCTGATCTTTGGAATAATTTCGAATTGGCGAAAAAGGAGCGCAGAGTATGTAGGCAGCAGAACTCGGACGCTAGACGTACCGCATGAAAATTGCAGAGGCCTCGCGCGCCGTTCTCGGCGCTCACTTGCACACAGACGTACACTTAGCAGCGTGGACAAACGCTACATTTTTCAGGCCACCCCCTCTCACAGAGATAGAGTCCCAGTGGCTGCTGCTGCTTTGCTGGCTGCGCTGAAGTAGCGCTCCCTCATAAGTCGCTCGCTCCTAAACTCGTCCGCGGTCGGAGGGGCCAATCGATAGGTGGAATCTCGCGACTCCAGCGCACTGCTGCTGCATCTGCCCGGCGAGCGCCGCGAGTAGTGACCCAGTCGAAGCGAGAGCAGCATAGCCGCCGAGAGGTAAAAGCCTCTCCCTCCGCGCGCGCAGAAGGTTCTCCGCGCTCTCTCGGGGCTGTGCAGCGATCGGCAAATAGAACGCGATCGCGCTTGGCCAAGCAGAGCAAGGCCAATAAATAACAGGGTGGCGTTTAAGCGCGAGGAGATGCAGAGAGGATATCTAACCGGGTTGTGTTGGAAGGAAGGGGAGCAGCCGCCGCCGGCTCTGGCCGGGAGGATCTCGCGGCCGCTCGCGCGCGCGCGCCTGTGTGCATAAGTAAACGCGTGTGCGCCCACGCTATATGGCGAGTGTCGGCTAAGTACATAAGCGCTTTCGCACGCGCCTAGAGCCCGCGGCTCTCCGGGCCCCTCCTCCTCCGCCCTTCGCAGAGACCTTCTACCTCCTGCAGCTTGCCCGCACCGCAGATTACTCGCGTGCAGTGCCTCTCCTCCTGCAACACATACACACAACGTACTCTCTCCTCTATCTCCGATTCGCTCTCGACGTTCCACTAGCTCCTCTACTGCCGAGTCCGTTGGATCGCTGGGGGGAAGCCCGAGGAGGAGGAGAAGACTCGGCGACGATGGGATATCGGGCGCGTATTTGAGCCTCGGCTGGTCGGGCAAATATTTTGCCCCGGCAAACACACTCGCCCGTGACGGATTACTCCCCGTTAGCGCATGCCAGGGCTCCAATGCGATCGGGACCTCGAGCTTCGATCTCCATACACGGGCCTCTCCTTGCGAAAATCTCCGGCCGATCATCCCGTGATCTCTCTCTCCCTCCTCTTCTTTGCTCCTCTTCCAATCTCCTCGGCGAAAAGTTTGCTCTCGGATCTCGGCGGATCGTTCGCAGGCGTCGCGTCGGATGGCTGTTGTACGCGCCCGATATATATCCGACGGCCCGGCAAAAAGCCCGGCCAGCCAGCGGGAGCTCCCGTTATCTCGGGCCGATTAAGACGCGATTCCATCGGGCCCGAGAGAGATGCCCGAAAGCCAGCCTTTAACGCTTGTGCTTCACTCCCACCGTCCCCCCGCACTCTTCTCATCTCTTTCCCTCTCTCGCACCGATCGGACCGACCTCTGGCTTATTCGCTTGCTTTTTTTGCTCCTCCATTCTCCTGGGCTTATCTCGCCACTTACATCTCACCGAGTGTAGCTCGCTCGCGCGCGCTCGCATACACACACGAGGCCAGACGCCGAGTACGCAGTGCGCATCCTACACGGATCGCTCTACACGGGGCTCTCGATTCAATTAGAAGTTTTTCCAGCCGTCTCGCGCCACGCGGAATATTAAACGTTGCACAAGAGCCTCCTAGCGATTATGTCTGTATATGTGTGTGTAGATATAGAGGAGAAAGAGAGGACAGCGCTCCGAAAGTTGGCGTTGCGAAATGATTGTGTTGCATGTTGGCCGACGAAAATGAAGCGCGAGCGTAGCAGAGAGCCGGTAATGATGCGCCGGCGAAAAATTAAGCGACGTGGGGCAATTGTTTGGCTCGATCAAAGCGCGAACTATTCAACGCTGCCGCTGATTTTTCACGCTTGTTTAGATGCGTATATTGGGACTTGAAAGGAAATTGACTTGATGCAATAGCAGGCTTTTGCCTTTTTTTCTCTTCTTTTTTTTGTTGTTGTCGAGTGAAGCTTTCGATTATAAAGGGTACTAACGCAGACGATTTACTGTATTATGGTCTATTCATTGTTGGAATATTTTTGCGATTGCTATTTGATAAATGAATTAACCTGGATTTTTCGCGTTTGTATGTCGAAAGAATTTTTCAATTTAGTTCCCTTTTTAAACGAACTGTTTTAATTTATTTTTCAAATGACGTAAAAACGCTAGGAAACTCGGGACCGACAAGTTTGACTTGCAATCATTCAAATTTGACTAACGAGTCACCCGCTATTGAATCAACACGACGTAATTATACTGGAATTCTGCGGACATATTTTGATTGAACAAATATATTTCAATAAAACGTATACATTCTCGGTGCAACTTTTAAATTTATGTCTACATATTATATTCATAGATTTAGCTATGCAATTACTTTTTCGTTTTTAGTGTAGTAAATTTTTAAAAACGCAATTTAGTGGATTATTTCGGAAAAGTATATAAAGTATGTATTACATTATTAAATTAAATTTTAGTTGACTAAATTTCATGAATTCTTCGTGGAACATACTATTTTTGATATGCGCTGGCAACTGACCTCAAAATGTCTAGTTGGTGATATTTTTATATAAAAATCATTTAAAATATTTGACCGAATTCGCTATACTTTTTGACAGTTGCTTTCCATTTTTTATTGTTTTTAAAATGACTTTTAGTTAAAGTTTATCTATTTTAGAAACTTCGGTATCCAATAAAATACAGTGTTTATACAATAAATTTTTGTACAGATGTAATACAAGACAAATTAAATTATTTGAAACGCGAAAAAAACGTTTTAAAAAATACATAGGATAATAAATTTGATAATATTTCAAAGTTTATTTTAAAAGTCCTCTTAAATAGAGCTTGATCACGTACAAAATAAATAATTGTTAAGGAAGTTTTAAATTTAGTCACGCTTGTTAGATTAATTTTAATGTGTTCATTTGAAAAAAGCGCTCAGAAAAAATTCTGTATTTTTATACACATTTTCGTAATTATAGCCGTTAACGTAATAAAATAAACGGAGTATATCTAGCCAATTGAAATAGCAGCAGCGTATACCAAGAATCCACTAAACCGCGTTAATTACCAAATGAGCAAATTTCAAGCTATATACATTTGTTTAATTACATACAAAGTAAGCGCTCGCGTGGGCGTGTGTGGGTCCATGCGCAAACTTGTTTCGCATTACATCTGCAAATCCTCGCCAAAATTCGAATTGCAACCGAGCTAATAACGGCCAGACCAGCCAGCTGCATAATTAAAGCGGGAACCAAAAACAGAATAAATAATAAAGGAAAATTTGAAAAACGTAGTTTAGTTGAAAAAAATGAAAAATTGAAAGAGGGAAAAAGCGTGCCTAAGAGGGCGAGGAGTGGGTAGGGGGGAGTAAAGGGAAGAAGATAACGCTGAGCTAAGCGAAATTTCGATGGAATATAGTTTGGCGCGCGTTGGCGTCGGCCGGCGGCTGTGGGGTTTGCCGGCGTAACTGTATTCTAAGTGCTTGTGACCCGCTTGATGGAAACGATATTAAACGTATAGCGCTGTCAAGTTGTCGGAGTGCTCGTAAGTTATGCATATCCTAGAGGTGGTTCATTTCACAGGCCGTATTAACAGCAAATACCCGGCGCTGCTTATGGCTTATCAAGAAGGAGAAGGAGGCGATGCCGGGAGCGAGTAATACACGTTGTGCGCGAGAGCGAGAGAGAGAGGGGGGCCAAGCCGCAAGACGAGTTTATTTACGAGGCAATAACGCCATTAGGTCATTAGCGAGAGAGGGCGACCCTCTCGTAAAAATGATATTCGGTATCGTTATGGGCCTCCTCCCCCTTCCTATACTTGCTGCTGCTGGCGCGCGTCTTCCACCACTCCTCTCTTTTATCCGGCGTCAATGCTCCCTCATTATCCGAGCGCGCCTCTCGGAAAAACACGACGGTTTTCCGACTATCTTTCTCTCTTTCTCCCGCCTCTTGCCATACCTTAATGCGATACGCCAGTCGACTCGGATTTCATTTGTCGTTAAGGTGATCACGGCGTGTGCTGGTCCTCAGTCGAGGCGACTAATGGATTTTGAATAATGCAATGAGGAGAAAAGGGAATTGCTGCAACGAGCATTGTTATACAGTCGAAATTATCTTTAGCCTTGTGTAACAAGTACACGCCTGAGTTTTCGGAGTGTCGTAGTGGCTAGAATAAACTATCGATGCTCCGTGAGTTATCGAGAGAAAGAGCTTAGAAGGTTGAATAGACTAAATCGACGGCTGAGACACGGTCGAAGGCACGCGGAGTGTAGTGTCTCGCGGGCCAGAGGCGCGTAATTGATTAGGGGCTGGCCTGCTGGAGGAAAGTGAATTTTCACGCCACGCTCGGCTGCCGACTACGTGTCCCGAATGCGTGCATGCTACACCGGGGCTATACACCGAGAGCGAAATAAGAGTAGAGCTCTATTCGCAAGGAGGATATAGAGATTGCCGGAGAGCTGGATTCCGCCTCGGTTGGCCGCTGCTCGCAGGTATACAGTGCGCCGCCGGTGCTCTAGCCGCGGTTATAGACCAACTAAACGAGCATTATAGCCTCGTCTAGACTGGCGAGAGCTGGGGCTCGGCGTACCTGTCGTTGGCGCAGGTCCTCGCGGGAGGCATCAAGCACCCGAGAGCTGTGTCCAATTTTTAATACTCCACACTTCTGCCACTCCCAAACAATACACGTCCCTGTACGCACACGAAGCTAGACGCCCTGGAGAGAACTAGACGCGAATAGAACGCGACGGTGGATCACGTTCTTAGGACGTGACCGAGCCATCAGCAGCAGCAGTGGCTCTCCTAATTTTTTCTTCTTCCCTAAGAGCACACACCTACACCCACTAGGCCTATAAGTTGCAGGCCAGTTCGTTTCTTTGTCGTCAATTTTTCCCTCCAGCTGCAGACGGACGCACTTGCATTGTGCTCGATCTTCCCGCGCTGTATATAGAATGGGCAGGGGTAGGTGGAAGTTTGGAAGTGTTTTTTTTTCGGAGAACCGCGTGGCCTGCTCCACCTCGGTTTCCCGAGAGCTATAGACGAGCCTCTCTGTCTTTCTCACCTCCCGCAGACTAGGCCGCCTACAAGTTATACTGCACGTGTATAGCTCGCTTGGGGCTAGCTCTCTCTTGGTGTGTGGAGCGCAGGCTTCGGGGCCGCAACTGCTCTTTCATTCTTAATGCTCTTGCTCTTGGTCGTTCTCTTTCTTTCTCTCTTGCCTCTTCTTCTTCTTCTTCGTCTCTGGCGTGCTTCTCTATAAACGGCGACGCCGCCGACGCGCTCGACGGATAGATAAGAGTAAGAGAGCCGCGAGAGATCGGCACGCGATAGCTCAGCCGCCGGCGCTGGTAGCTGCTTCTGCTGCCCTATAGCAGCAGCTACCACCAAGACCAAGACGACGACGATGATGACGACGACGACAACGAGGCTAAAGCTGAAGCTTAAGGTGTGTGTATCCAGGGGTCTTTCTCTCTCTCTCTCTCTCTCTCTCTCTCTCTCTCTCTCTCTCTCTCTCTCTCTCTCTCTTTCTGTTGGCGCGCATAAATAGAAACGTAAGAAGAGATTGGCTCCCTTTCTCTCACGTGCTGGTAATTAGGCCTCCATCGCGCGCTCCCGGAGCACCGTGTGCTCTCCTTCCCCTTACCCCGCTCGCCCAGCGCCTTCTCTTTTGCTCTCCAACTCTTTCTTTTTTTATCCGTCTCCTCCGCTCCTCCTCTCTTTCTCCTCGGCCGAGACTACCGCCATTGCCGCTGCCGTCACCGCGTATAACCAATTTGCGCGCATCTGCCCGGTGACCATAATGATACGGTTTCGGGGCCAGGCAGAGCCGAGGAAGAAGAAGAAGCGGAGGAAAAGAAGTCGAAGAAGAACGTCGGGAGGAAGAAGGAGAGCGAACGGCGGGTGGGCAAACAGCATAAGCGCGCAACAGAAGAAAGAGGAAAGGCGCAACTACCGTACGCACACGTATATACGTCGCTCAGGGAAGGACACCATTGCTCTCCCTCTTTCTCTCTTGCACTCCGTGTGCCCAGACAAAGAGAGTAGCAGCAGGAGAGAAGCTGCCCCTGCCAGCAGCGGAGCAGGGGGAGTGGGCGGGGGGGGGGCAGTCGAGGCTGTCCTGTTGCGAGCCCAGCAGGAATGAGAGAAGCGCGCGGGAGAGGCTGAAGAAGAAGAAGAAGAAGAAGCAGGAGAAGACGAGAAGAGGAGAGACAAATGCTGGCTGCTCCTGCTACCCGTTACGTTCTCTATATACCTCTCTCGCGCTCTCCACTCGTTTTCCGAACGCTAAAAGTCTTTTACCGAAACGCTTGGCTACTCGTGCGAGGGGGCTCTCTCGTTCAGATCTCTCCTAGCCGATAAAAGCGTAGACCGAAGTGACTCTCTCTCTCTCTCTCTCCCTTGTGCTCTGCTATACATACCGTTAATAGAAAATAATCGCTTACGCGGTAAATATTGCGCGGAACACGCGGCTTTCCGGAGCGTATAATAGCGAGAACGAGAGCGAGCGCATTTTTTCGCGAGCATTATGCACTCTCCTCGTACATACCTGTACCTTTGTAGCGCCAGTATGCTATAACACCCTAGCCCAAACTCTCGTGCGAGAATATTTTCCCGAGGCTTCTTCTTCGTTTTGTCTTTCTCTCTCTCTCACTCGTTACTCTTTTCTTTCTGCTTCTTCTTCGTCTCTTCTTTTTTTTTAGTTTTGCTCTTGAGCTTCGTCGTCGTCAGCGTCGTCTGGGAGAGAGAAGAGGGGCATGGGTCGGTAGGAGGGAGGGGGGCGTCGTTCGGGTCGTTTTTGTTTCGACGGTTTTTTTCAAACTCTGTGTCGTGCGCGACATGCCGCTATCAGAGAACGAGATTTTAATGACTCTAGGAAGAGAAGCTTTTTGCCCTGCTTTTATATGCGGTGAGCCGTGTGGTTAAGGTCCCGCCCGCTTGTCCCCGTGTTACCTCTCTTCTTTTTTTTTCTTCTCTATCTATCGCTATCCTCCTCCTCCACCCTTTCGCTCTCCTATTTTTATGCTCTCCTCTTATTTCGCTGCTGCTGCTATCACACACCTCGGCGCGTTTTTCCTATCCAAGCGTTGCTGATACATCGCTTTGATTTTAATATATTTCATTTGCCGCGATCTTTTACTAAGCGTTTAATTCACATGTTTTATTAATGAGTCACTTCTGCGCCAGCGGTAGCCTCGAGAAAAAAGAGAGAAAGAGATAGAAGGGGGGAGAGCGAGCAAGCAAGACGGAGAGAAAGATCATGAATCAGAGATATCTTTCTCTCTATGCCCGTAAGTAAAAACAGTAGTTGTACGTATACCGTGTGTGCGGCGGCGGCCCCTTTTTTCTCTCTCTCTCTCTCTCTCTTCGGCTCTAATGAATTCACATTTTACTCGTTCGCACGCATTTCCGGAATTGCCGGCTATTTTTCTTTGTTCGACACCACCGCGTTAATATTTATACACGGAAAAGCGTTGAGGTGGTATTAATTTTCACAATCTACCTTCTACCGGCGCAATTACGGTCGTTCGCTTGTTATAAGAGTTTGTATCAACGATTCCTGGACAACGCGAAGGTCGACTTGTCTTTATAATTGACTATCCTCGTGAAATTGGCGAAAAATAAAAATTAATTAGCGATAAGAGGCGGGTATAGAATGAGAAAAAGAGAGGAAAAAAAGGTCTCGACGATTTGAAATTTATGCCGAAATGTTAATTCCGAAACAAGGCAATAAATAACGCGAGCAAAGCGGGGGTCCATACCGTTTATAAATTATGCCATGCAAATTTGCCCTCTCTCTCTCTCTTTTTCTCAGCGTGCAGCACTTCATTTGGCCGGTAATTTAAAATTAGAAGCGCGTCTCTTTTATCGCAATTTACGACTCGTCCCCTTACGTGTACACTGGCATACACATACACATAGGTGGTATACATATAAAATTCCGAGGTATAGCCCGGGGGCTATATTGTTTAGAGCAAGTCGCACGGACGAAAGTACTAAAAAGACGCATTTTGATTCATTGCCTTGAAGCAGCAGCAGCAGCGGAGAGAGGGAGGAAGAGAGAGAATGAGTAAGGGGAAGGGCGGGAGTGAGAGAGGGCGAGAGAGCGCGAATGAGAGAGAGAGAGAGAGTGCATCAGCCGAGCGCGAGATTGAATTATCCGGCGGTTCTCTCTCCCTCCCCTGACCTGGACCACACTTTATACCCGAAGTGCCGGGCATTTTATTCCCGCGCTACACCGCAATAAAACGCGCGCGCGGAGCGTATAACAGAGAGAGAGAGAGCCTAGTAGCACAGACGAATCGTTGAAACGAAACTGCAAATCCCTTAGCGCGCTCCAGTCGCTCGGCTCTTGACAAAGGCTTGCATTATACAAAGCGCAAGCGCGCGCTCGACGGATCACTACGGCCGATCAATTATTTAGCCTCGCGACACGAGAGAACGCGTACCACCAAAGCCGCGCCTCTCCCTCTTTTTCTCTCTCCTTCTCCCCTGTCCGTCCGACACGTTGGCAAATTTTTCGCGTGCGAGCTAGCTTTTATTGGAAAAGTTTCCGATCTACGCGCGAGGACAGATTTAATATCGCTCGGCTGACCCAACATTCGGCATCGCACTATATACGGCCAACGAGCAGTGTTTGAACGCCCAATACACCGATACATGTGTATAAAAGAAACGGCGATGGCTGGGGGAGGCTCTATGAGAATACGCGCTTGTCTACATCATTGAGGGACTGGCTGAGCTTTAGTCCGGTCGATACATATCGATATATAGCGGCCGTTTGGTACAGAATAGCCGTCGGAGCAGAGAGTCGGCTCGTCGTCGTCAAATCGTTAATTTTTTCCCTCCTTGTTTCTAGGAAGCGAATATATACGTATACGTACGCATACATATACATATATGTGTCGGCTCTCAATGTCCGCGATTGTTGTCTTTTAATCATGTCACTCTTTCGCGATGAATGAAGCCAATCATTTTATTTGATCTCCCCCTCTCGATCCTCCAGCACGTCCGAGCGCCTGCACCCCCTCCTCTCCTCATCGTATTTCTTTTCTCTTGGGCGCGCGAGAAATCCACGGCGTGCCCCCTTCGAACCTGCTAATCTGGTATTCAAAAGGCGAGAGAGAGAAAGAGAGGGAGATATTTATCAACGGGTATATACATGCATAGCGGGACTCTTTCGCGTATCAATGAGAAGCACGTGTTTGAGCGGGCGATTATTGTATACATAAAATATCAATTTTCCCACATTCATCCGGCTTCATTTGTGAAGTAATTGGTTGGCTCTCGCCCCGGGAGAGAGCCCCCGCGCGCGCGCGTGTCAGTTTCGCTCGGCGAGCGTTGAAGAATTCGACGCGGAGCAAAGCCGCCGATAGCTTTCAATCCCCGCCCGATCACCCTCTCCCCCTCGCTTGACCAATTTAATTCTTCGATATTTGCCCAGGCTAATTGAAAGAAATTTAAAAAATAAAGAAAAAAAGAAAGATGAGCGCGGATTGTGAGCGTTGTAAAACGGGAAAATTATTAAATTGACGTATTAAATCGTCCGTGCGGAGATAAAGTTATGAATAACTCCGGGATTCGGCAAATATGTGCGCTCGCGCTTGCTCGCTCTCGCGATGATTTTAGATTACGAGCGCTGAAAAGAAAAATATCGCTCGCAATTTCAACACCTTTTCATACTCGCTCTCGTAAATAATCTTCGGCTTGGATCGTCCGTGTGAGTCGTACGTACAACTCGAGCGTATATTAATTATCTATAAATCATTATAAACCGAGCCACCCCCTTTGCTCTTTTGTGTTTTTTCTTTCCCGGAATCGTATTTATTTCGATACAAATCAGGATATATCATAACTGTTTCTTTGTTCAACTGTTTCTAGTCGTACTAATGTACAGCATTGATACGTATATGAAAATATTATTTTTCTATCTACAAGGAAAGTTTCGATGTTTGAAAGGCACGGGGAAAAAAAGAGAATAAATAAATAATTACCTCGGGGCCGGCGTTGGATCTGATATCGTGGAGGGGGGATCGGTAAAATTACTTGGTCCTTGGAATGCCGTGCGAGTCCTAAAAACGTCAGAATTTAATTCAGTGAAAAATGACGGTTCAATCAGGTAAATTCCAGGAAAAGGCATTGATGAGGTGCAACGCGCGTCGCTCGAGCAAGGAGTAACAGGCACGTTACACTCGTAAAACTGCTCTTCGATTCGGCAATTATTTCGTGACGCAGAGCAGCGGCAGCAACGCGCAGCCCTTATCTCGGTTGATCTTCCGAAAAAGTTTTAAGGCCGTCTTATCTTGTTTCATTTATTAGTGATGTCACGGAAAACACATCGGAAAGGGGGTGGGTGTCTTGGTTAGCCTCGTTGGTTTTGTATAAGCGCGCCTCGGCAATAAAGTTAAATCCGACACGGCCGCTGCTTTCTCCATCTCTCCTTCTTTCTTTCCTCCTTTCTTTCTTTCTCTCGGGCCGTTTTCTTTACGGCGCGACCGACGGCGGAATAGCTAACGAGCATCGTATACGACGACGACGACGACGAGTCGGAGAAAAACGAGGGACAGCATCAGCAGCGGCGCACTATTCGAAGGAGTGAGAGAGGCCTCCTTATCCGGTGTCTCCCCTGAATTTCTCGCTGCGGTCAGCACACGCATCGCTCTTTCTCTCTTTTCCCCGCGCATATCAGCAGCTCTCCTGCGTGTGTGTTTATTGTCGAGAGAGAGCTCCTACGAGCCCCGCCCCCGCGATACGATCTTCACGGGATCGTGGAAAACGGACGAGCTTAGCCCGCAGTCTGGACTATGCACGAGCCCCAGAAATGCCTGTCTCTCTCGGCGCGTATTTGTCATTGGCCGGACACGCTTTCCTTCTCTGGTCCCTCTTTTTCCCTTTCTCTCACTCTTTGTCCATAGCATTATAACTATGTGGCACCGTCGCGATTCGGTTTCCTTTCTCCGGCTGCTGCTGCAGTCCGACGCTCCCCCTCTCGCTCACTCTTTCTCGTACTCGTCCTATCTGCTCGGCCCATCTCTTGGTGCTGCTGCTGGTGGTGGCTGCCCGGCTTTCCGACCGACACAGATAAGCCATCGTCATTTTCAAGGTCATAATTTGACCTCGCGCCTCTCTGCCTCCATCGAGAGCTGCAGCAGGAGGATCTACGCGCTCGGGCCGTTCGCGATTTCTCAGACGGCTTCCAACTTTGTTTTGGAGCTGTAATCCGAGAGACAAGCGCGTATATACGTGGAAAAGCTTATGCCGAGTCGTCGAGTGGCGACGAGAGTGCAGACGCCCGGAGAAAGAGGCCCTGCTGGCGGAGGCAGAGAGAAGCCGACGGCGGCCCTTGCGTGTATATTCGCGCACACTCGCCGAGTGGAGAAGGTAAAGAGGTGTGTGCGCGCGCGCGCTTGGAGGAGGAAAAAAGTGCGCGCCGTCTGGGGCAGGTGCGCGCTCCTTCTGTCTCGGCTCTCTCGTCGCTCATCTTTCGCCTCTCTCGCTACAGCCGTCGCGTCTCCTGTCCCGCCACCACCCCCCTCCAGCCGTCAATATCGCTTCCCCAGCCAGACTCGCGCACACAAGCAGTCTCCGTATATACGTACACAACATCTCCCGTAACGGCAGCATAAGCAACGTAAGCTGGAGTATAAAACACAATTTCATCGTTCGCTGCTCGGGTAATGGCAACGACGCGACTCCAGACGCGCACGCACCGCAGCCGCTGCCCTCCGAGCTCTCTTTTTCCGTAAGCGCGTGCCGATGAGAAAGGAGAGTGACGCTGCCGTCGCCCCTGGCACCGGTAATCCCCGCTTATATTCCTTTTATTTTATCTCACGCTTTTTATCTTATCGACGAGTCATCGGCTATATATACATATATACATGTTGCACAAACGCGCCGTTTTTCTTTCCGCGTTTAAACGAGAGCGGCTCGCGTCTTTCGGTTGTCATTGCGAATGACGAGTGAGTACTGTGCGCCGCTTTGTCTGTTAGCCCGACGACGATATTACTCATTTGATGTATTTTTATTTATACAAGGGTAATGGGAGGCAAGGCTATGCGTATAGCGGGATTGCAATCGGCACTGGAGAATTGGAATGTGAAACAGGGGGCGAGCTATGCCGGAGAAAAATCAATATATGCACCTGTGCGTTATCGGAGACCTTTCAGATAATCGAATTAAATGAACTTCCACGCCGGTCTAAATTGGCCCAATTACGCGATAACGTCGGATTTATAGGGAGACACGTCGTCGGCACGCGGTGCGCAAGCCCCGGCTTACGTTCTCAGGAATAAAGGAAAAGAAATGAGAAGAAAAGGAGACGAAGAGAGAGAGAAAAAAAAGGAAACGGCTAAGGACGGCGGGCGCGCGCGCGCGCAGGCACACGCATTATCGTAATTCAATATTCGCGCATTAGTACGATAAGCATCTGGATCTGGAAATTAGCTGCGGCTTGGCACAAGCAGAGCCCGGCGTATATGCGAGTAATCGCGAAATAATGAAACGACTTACGTGTAAGTCCGTGTGTGCGTGCGCGTACGTGAATGTCTGTGTGTGTGAGAGAGAGAACGATCAGGACACGGGAGTTGTATTGCGAAAGGCGAGTAAGCGCGCGGACGAAGATTAAGTGGCCGCGGTCGCAGATAAAGAGCAAAAACTCGGCGCTTGGAAATTCAGGTATTCCAGAACAATGACACACGTACACACACACGAGAGAGATCTCTCCCTCTCTGAGGCTGGCCCCCCCTTCATAGAGATCGAGAGAGGCGGCGATTGGCCAATCCGGTCAATAAAGTTTAATTGCAATCGCGCAGGTACACGTATGGCGAAAAATGCCCCGTGTGTTACACGCTCGGCCCCCTACGGCTAGATCATTTATGTGTATATACGTATATGTTCTCGTAGACACATTATCTAATCCGGCTCTCTCTCTCTCTTTCAAGTGCTTGAGATATAGGGAGGGTTGGTTCTGTGTTCTCCCGCGATATTCCCGCGAATCGCGTGTACACGTGTGCTCGGCCCGTTTTCTCTCTCGCTCTCGTCGCGGAATGACTCAATGTAGCAGGCCGAGCGTCCCTGACGCGTATTATGTATCCGCGGCGCATTATTGAGCCGAGACGTACAAAGTAGCAGAGAGAAAGAGAGCGCCCCGTGGTAAAGGATCCGAATAAGGATGAGGGAGCTCTCTCTCGCACACCGAGAGACAGTTGTGTGTGTGGAGACGCGTCGTGCGGCTTTACATGCCGGTTGCGACAGGTCAGGAGTAGCTGCAGTCAGTCAGTCAGTCAGTCAGTCAGCGGGCATAGATCGCGGGCACTTGCGCGCTCCCTCTCGAAAGTCGGCCGCCAGCACGGCGCGCGCGCCGCGGTGGAGTTTAATGGGGCTAGCTGCTGCTACTCGAAGAAGGCTAAGGGGAGTATATACGCGGCGGCGGCGGCCTCCACCGCCGCCGCCACCGCAATCCCAGGGAAATTGATGGCTTTCCCCGCGCGGAGATCCGAGCGCGTCCGGCCACCGGGGGAGAGCATAGGCGAGAGCTGCAGCAGCCGAGCAGTCAATCAGCAGTAGCAACGCGCGCGCGGGGCCCGCTCTATCGCGCCCGGGAATCTCTCTCTCCTCCGCTGCTACTCACACCGCGCGCGGCTATAACCTTCTCTCCCTCTCGATCCTCGGCTTCTCCCGTTTCCAGCGAATTCACTTGTCAGCGACATGAGTTAGCCGGGAGATTTGGGCGCAGAAGGCCACGCGCTATATACTCTCTCTCTCTCTCCTCTCACCGCGCCTGCAGAAATTGCGCGCTCTGTTGCATACCGCGAGGCCGTCGCCGCTGTGGCGATCGATTCCGGCTGCTGCTGCTCTAGGCAGCACACTACACCCCTCTCTCTATTTCTTTCTCTTGTTTTCGCTCCCTCTTGCCTCTATCTCCGCGCGCACACGCCGTCTCGTAATTACATATACGCGCGCCCAGCGAGAGAAAGAGCATAAGTACGCCGAGAGGGAGGGAAAGGGGGCAGAGAGTAGTGCGAGGGGGCTCTCGATTTTCCCGCGTGCAGCTCCCCTTCCCCCTCCGCCGTGTGTGTACAGCACAAGTACACGACACGCGCTGTTTGTCGGTATATATACGCGTGCCGTCTGGGTCGCGTCTATGCCTTCCCCCCTCCTCTCGCGGGGGCCCTGTTGTGTACCTTTTCTTGCAGGTTTCGCTCGAGACACCCTTTACGTCTCTCTTTCTCTTCAGCGACGCGGAACGTACGGGATCGATTGTCGTCCGCGCTCTCTTTGCCGCTGCATAGAGCTTGTGCTCTTGTGTCACAATGTATATGCCGCGGCACGCTCCGCGAGAGATGATAATTCCCCGGAGCGGCAAAGGCTGCATTCGCGTTGCGAAACTCGCCCGATTGATTTGTTTGGCGGCTCCGAGTCGTACGGAGCAGCAAGCGAGGGAGTATACTTTGTCTAAGCTCACCAGTGTGCGGCCTCCGCTGGAAATTACACTCTCGCTAACGAGAGATAGATGTGTATGGCGCATAGAGAGGTGCATGTGTAGAGAGATAGCGGTGTGATCGGAAAACCTGCCCCTCTCCCGCCGATACATATATCCTTACGTCATCCTAATGCTCACAGACACGCAGGAGCAGCCTGTGTGCCAGGGACGAAGCGTCGGTGTTACAAGTCTGCACAGTCTCGCTCTGAGAGAGGGAGAAAGAGACTGCCGGGTATATTGGCAAGCCGCTTGCTTTTAATTACTCTCGGCTCACGCCGCCGCGCGCGTACAGTTCCTCGGCAGCTCTCGTCGTTTTTTGCTCGCGCCCCAGCAGCGGCAGACTCCCCCTCGCAGCTCTTACATATACTCTCTCTTTCTCCCCCATGTCTCGTTATTATCTGGGCCATAGCGTCGTAGTCGTCGTTGTCAGGGCCCCCCTGGCTTTTCCCGCACTCCCTTTCTCTCACTCGTGTGCACGCGCCGCGTCGACGGCGTCGCAGGTGGCGCGCGCGACCCCTCCGATTAATTAGTCAGGCGCGGCTCGACTCGTTGTATATATACTCGTCGCGTACTCCCCCCTTCTTACGACGACGACGTCGCCGCCGACTAATATGAGCCTCTCTACGCCGGCTTGACCTCTCTTACTCTCCTGTGCATATTCCCCAACGCTTTCTCTCTCGCTGGCCGTGCCCAGTCATTTCCATTCCAAAGGTAGCGCGGCCAGCTGGGGAGCCGTTACACGCCGATTTGCGCGCGCACGTATATATATACGTGTAGCTCTCGGTGTGTGTGCGTGCCCCGGCGGCCGCGTGTATACACACTGCGGCGTTGCTCGCGCCCGATAATTTCATACCTTTTTCGCACCTCCTCATTGAGTGCGGCGAGCGCCAGCCCGTTACCAGACGCCAAGATTTCACTCTCTCGGCTTTGATGGAGCAATAGCCGCTGTGTTGCCGCCGCCGCCGCCAACACCGTACCGCTTGGCCACCTTCTCTTTAGCGCAATAACAGCCGTTTTCATGGACGCTGCCTCTGTTGCTGTGTATCTGTGTGTACATGCATTGCAAAAGCATTGTTCGAGCGAACGCGCTTGCCTCCGCGGCCCCGCGCGCATTACGCGACGATTCGCGTCATCGATTAACTCGCCCGCGGCATATATCGAGAGAGCCCCTCTTTCTCGTAATTTATGCGTCGATGGAAAAAAAGTTTTAATGCGATTCTCGCTCTCGTGTGTGTGGATGTGCGCGCGATCCCGGTAATGGGAGATTACACGTGACTTGGACGATGTATAGGCGCTTTGAAAGCCAAGCGCTACTCGCGCGCTGATTGATTCTTACCGATCGAACGACAGGGGGATCTGGAATGACGACGAGGACGACGATGATGATCGTCGTGTTGTACTGTAGAGCAAGCCGGAGAACGTTAAGATCGGGAGCTCGAGATAAAAAGATTCCTGAACAAATGTGACGATGACTCGCGTGTTCTCCCTATTATGTGCTCATTGTGGTCAGGAAGGGAAGGGGGAGCAGTATTCGGGAGCGTCGATACGTACGCGCGCTGGCAAATTTCAAGTGGCCACGTAATTATTATTTTATTTTCGATTGATTGATTATTATGTTAACTTTATTCTCGAGGACGTATGATGTACTTTTTATGTATTCTCATGCTTTTTTTTTATTCTCATATTCCGGATCGAAGATAGTGAAATTCATAGAAGTTAGATTATTTTTTGTTTGATGCTGTTTAGGACGGTTTTAGTAAATCTTTATCTCGCGCGAATTATCTATTGGTGGAACGGTTATGTAGATATATTTTGATAAAAACAAGCGATTATTTAAATAAACTGACGCTAAGTGAATTTAATTAATATAGCTCGTAGCTCAAGCGCTTGGTATGCTTAATAGGGGCACTTTGCCATATCAATTTTCTCGTTTATTAAAATCTGTGCAAGCGCGCGCGTGGACTGCTCCGAGGCGGGCTGGGGTGGGGCAGTAGAACAGGTTCAAGGGTTTTATTAATGACGCGGGCGTAATTATAACAAAGCAAAAAATTAATACGACGCATAATTACGACGTAAATCAAAAACAAGACCGCCGCAAGTTTCTCTTATTATTCATCTTTTAATTTTCGTCCTCTCGTGCAGAGAGCCCTGTCCCCCGTGGTGTATGATTCTCCTTATGCAGCGGCTCGCCGGGACAATGCCATCAATAATTTATAATCTAGCCAAACTCCACTGCTCGGCGCGCGCATCTCTTCTATTGTATTCATTCAATTTCGCTAAAAAATAAACGACACACATACGCGCTCAGCCCGTCGAGATTTCCAGAGTTCCGCTGCCGTCGTCGTTGTCGATGCAGTATAGTAGAGCACAGGTATAGAGCGAGAGAGAGAGAGAGAGAGAGAGGAGTGACGCGTGCCAAGAGTAAAAACCCAGTTTTTTGTTTATCCACTCTGGCTTTCGTACGTGCCCAAGAGTCCCGGAGGTTGAAATTTTAATTTGATTCCTTATTCTTTCCAGAGAACGAACCGCGCATCTCCCTCTCGTCATTTCTTCTGCTTCTTTCTCTCGTTCTCTATCTTTCGCTGCGCATTATGCACCGAGGTCCGAGCGTCGTTCGAGTTCGTAATGCCCCTCATTCCCATAGCCACGCACACACACACATTTTTATTCTTTATTTTTTCGTCCGCTCGAAATTCAAATCACGTCGATGAAAACTCGACAAACGATCGTCTGGATAGTAAAGAGGGTGGCCTGTACAAAAGGGGACTCTTCGCTCGTCTTTATTTAAGAAAAATATGATTATCCCGGAGAAAAGCAAAGTCGGGAGCGGAGTCGGACGATTGTGATGGTAGGGTGGGGTGGGGGGTGCTTCGGGAAGCTTCACCACCCTCTAGAGCCTCTCGACTAGGATATATCCCCCTTTTGATTTTCCCTGTCGGAGAGAACGAAGACGAAGAGGATAGGAGGACGGCAATGGAAACGTCAGTCCACATTAAAATAACAATGACGGGCACGCGCGCCGCTCGGCAAACGTCTCTTCCTCTCTCGCGCTCACCGAAGGGCTGCTGACTTTTTCTTTTCTCCCCGTCGCTCGCTGGCTTTCTTCCTATATATGACCGGACGAAGTATGGTACGTGAGGCAATTTCCTAAACCAGCAGAGCGCTAGCAGCATCTGGTCTCGCGCGATCAGCCCCGGTCCGGCATATCTCTCTCTCTCCCTCGGCGTCGCGTCCTCTCTCGGCCGCGCGACATTTAAAGTTCCCCGGAGATTTATCGAGGCCGCAGCATCGGGGATGGATCCGCGCTTCTTCCTCCCCTCGGTTCGTCTTGAGTGCTCGAGGAAGCAGCGAGACTCGAGGAGCGAACTCTCCTTCGTTGCACCGGCAGCAGCAACAGCCTCGAGAGGGAGAGAGGCCGCGGCGAGTAGTGGCCTCAGCGGCCGATCGCGCAGCTACGATAAAAGCCATAATGCGCTGCTGCTGCTGCTGCAACTCCGCTTCCTTCCCCTGCTGCTGCTGGCTTGCTCTTGCTCTCTTAAGCTCCCATCGCTGTCTATAATACCTAGTGCGGTAGCATATAAGAGCGGGCGGTAGGAGTGAGGGTTTCTCTCTCTCTCTCTCTTTCACTCTCGCTTCGTTTCTCCATTTCTCTCCGATCCTCCCCTTCTCTCATTCTCTTCTATTACCTACTCCGCTTCTTCGTTCCGTCTGCCTCTACCTCCAGCTTGTACTTCTTCTTCTTCTTCGTCTTCCTCCGCTTCCCGAGGTGCAGCCGGGCTAATGAGTTTCTTTTTTGCGTCTTTGTTGTCTTCGCTCGCTGGTCTAATTTTGGTCTTTGCGTGAAAGACCCTAGTGTATGCGCGGCACATATACTCACGACAGTGGCAACAGCCGGCCCAGGGAGAATCGCGCGGGGCACACGAGAGCCGCCGCTGCCGCTGCTGCTCAGATTTCATGTGGGAATGCGTCGAGAGAGTGGCCCATCCGCAGAGCAACCACACACGCCAGCAGCCGATATATGTGGCATACAGCTTTACCATACCGCCACTGCAGCCGCAGCATTAGTTTCGCAATTTCTCGCTTTCTACATGCATATGCGTGTCTCTAGGTTTATTTTTGTGCGCGGCTCTCGCTTTCATTTACTTTATAACCCCTATTGCCGACCTATCGCGACTCTCTCTCTCTCTCTCGCTCTCCTCCCACACCTCCTTCTATTTATTTTTATTTACTTTTTTGCCAAGGAAGTGGGCGTACGGCTCCTTCCGGCGCTGCAGTGCATTGTGCGTCGTATAAGCCGGCTGCTGTTGGCTTGCACAGGCAAGCAGCGACGTCGCGGCGTCTCTTAGCCTCGTCTTTTTCGCGGGCCTTGCTCCTTTCGGCATGCCGCTCGCGAAGAATGCGGCTCTCTTAGCTGCTGGGGCGCTTCTCTCTCTCTTTGCGTGGCAACGCGTGTGTGCAGCAGAGCTCCATCGAGACGCAGTGGCATCACGAGCAAGTGCCTCTACTCTCTTATCTCTTTCTCTCTGTCTCTTTCGCTCGCGCGTCGTCTGCCCCCCCCTCCCGGCAGCGGTAGAAGGAGTAGAAGCGCGCCGAGAGAGTTTTGCTCCGGGGCCCCGAGTGCTCTCGGGGACGCCCGTGCATCGCGGTACTCCCAACTATGCTCAGCCTTCTCTGCCTCAGCCACCCCCTCGCTCCCGCAGCGTCGCTCTCTCTGCAGCCTCTGGAAAAATGTGTTATCCGAAAGCAGCCGCACGCCGACGCCGGAAATATTCCCCTGTCCCGAGGACGTTTTTTTCTTCTTCCTCTCTTTCTCAACAACCCCTTCTCTCTACTCCTCCGCTTTTTTTCCTCCTCATTGTCTGTAGTTTTTCAAGCCCCCCCTGTCCTTCCCCTTCTCTGGTCGTATGAAAAAATATTTCTGTGAAAATATTCATACTTTGAATGTTCAGAATGGGAGAGGCTTAGAATTTTCGGGAGTTCATTACTCGGCCCAAGCGTACGCGAAATAAAAATGAATTAATATTCCCGATGAGGAGAGCTGTGCAACCCCTCTTGATCGACTAAGCCGGTACACATCGGCCGAAACTCTCTCAGCTAAGAGAACGGGATATATACGTAGCCGCTTAATCACGTAATGCCGCGTGACCCAATTTTCAAGAAGGCACACGATCGCTCTCTCCCTCGCATCCTCCTTGAAATCAAGGGAACGAGAGCACGAGAGATAGAGGGTGAGAGAGAGTCGAAGTCGAGTGTACGTGGGCCAAACAATGGAATTATTCAATTTCTGAGTGACACACGCCGGCGCTGCTGCAACTCAAGAGCCTAATTGCGACGATAAAAAAGCGGTCCCTCTCTCTCTCGCATCATCATCTTTGCGGGGCAGTAGCGTCTAAAGAGAGTGAGCCAGAGAGCGTGGGCGCAAGGGTCACGCAGGCCCAAGTTATAGATCGCGTGCGAGCGAGCAGCGGGCAGTCTCGCTGCACGCACGGCGAAATTGGGCTATATACGGCAAGCCGGAAGGACGATGGCACGGGAGGTACATACATAAGGGGACACAGGTATATAACGCGCGGTGCGACTCATGCGACACGCACGCCAGAGTTCAATGAGGAGCGAGCAGGACTCGTGCCTGGGGAGGGCTTGTCAGCTCGGGATTTATAAAGGATCTTCCGAAATTACCGATGAATGCGCGTGAATTACGAGCGCTGCTCGCGTCCTCCTCCTCGTCGTCGTAGCGGAGCGCAAGGCTAACGGCACAATGTGCCTTCGTTAGGGAAAATATTTCGACCGTTTTTTTTTGTGCCAAGCCACGAGCTCTCTCTCGTTCCTCTGCCTCTTCCTCCTTCCTTTTTTTTTTGCTCTGTACTCGTAAGCTTGGATTTTATAACCCTCCTCCTTCTTCGTTGGTGCTCATCGCGTGCGTGCGTGCGTTTTTTCGCGAGCAATCACTTTTTTTTCGACGACAGCCGGTCCCGGGGTAATGAAATTAGAGTGTGTGTGCGTATACCCGCGCAGTGGTTTCTGCTTTTGCCCAGGATTTCGTACCGAGAAGTCGAGATAACAATTCCGATTGAAATGGAAAATCCTTGTCGTCGCTGAGCAATAATACCCTATTCGGTGATATCTAATTTGCGAACCTTTATACATCTACGTATACAACCATATAGACAGTCCTTTGTAGTGCATTAGGTCAACAAGACAATAAATATAATTCAATTCGATAATGAATCACCGTTGTACCCTCGCTGTTGCGGCAGCTGATCGACAATTTAATCAGAGTTTCATAATTACTCAGCAGCCGTAGAGCTAATGAATAACGGCCCCGCGCGTTAATAGGAAAATAAACTCGGCCTGTCGGTGCAGCGTAGCGTTGCTAAGTCCTGCCCCCCCCCCCTTTTCCCTACGCCAGGCGATCGCGATAAAAACAAACGGCCACTGCAGCGGCAGTAGCCCAGGCAGCGCACTACACTCGTCTAACTATACTATATGTAGATAGCATTGGCATATACATTGGGTAAAACGAGAAAAGGAGTCAGTGGGGGAGATAGGTTCACGCACAGGTACAGGCGAGTGCGGTCACACGCGCGCTATGCTCGAAAGTAAAAGTAAATATGTATAATCCCGCGGGCCGCGTTTCGCGCGAGCAAAAGCGAGAGAGAGAGGAGACGTGGTCTCGCGAGCAAATCGGCAAGCGGCGGCCAATACAGCGGCAGGAGCTGCTCTCCCCGATAGTTTGTGCGCGAGGCACATCCGCGCGCTCTGCGGGAGCCGGCGGCCCCCAAGAGTTCGCACGAAACTACCAAGCTCAGCTTCTCCTACCCCTTCTCATTCTCCGCGGCCATTCACACGTGTGCCCCCCCCTCTCACCCTCCTTTCCTCCAACAACGGATGATCGGGTTGGAATGAAAAAAACTCGTTGATTCTACTACACTCGGACTGGGACACAGGGACCGCCGACACACGTATGTGCAATAGCGCAGCCGGGGCACACACACACACACACACTCGGATTTCGAATTAGCACTTAAGAGCTGCGATCTTTCTCTCTCTCTTTCTCGCTCTTGCACGCGCGCCCCCCAACAAAGAGAGCAAAATAAAAAGGAAGGCGGAGGAAAGGGTCTCTCTCTCTCACTCTCTTGGACCCAGACTACATTGTCGATTTTCGAACAGCGAAACGACCAAACGAGCCGACGGCAATTTCGCTCGAAAAGCGCCCGCGGGAGCTACCGCAGCAGCAGGAGTATAAGGAGAGCGTAAGCCGCTACACCGCGGAGTATATAGTGAAGCGGTAGTACACACAGGGGCTACTTGCCTCTCTCCGTACCTCTCATCCAACCCACACCACCCCCCGTCCCGGGCTCTGATTTTCGGCAGCGCTTATGTGCTATACGTACACGCACAGGGCCTATTCTTATTGTGCCTCGGCACAAGACAAAGGGACATTTTTTTTCTCCCCTACTAGCCTTACCGCGATTAAACGAGTACGTGCACCACACACACACACACACACAGACTTGAGCCCGCAGATGATGCATATGTGTGCATACATACGTATACCTTCTTTATCCCGTCTTCCCTTTCTTTTCACGGCTCTTTCGTACAGGCTCGCGTGTTTGTGCCCAGACTCACCAACAACGACGACGACGACGACGTCTAGCACACCGATCGAACGGGTTTTCGACTTCGCTTCGGGGGCTTCGCGCTCGTTTCGCCGCACCGAGGGGGAGTATAGCAGGCCTATGCGTGCCGTATACACAGACATACATACACATAGCCCCACACGCGAATTAATTATTTCCTCAGCCGGGGGCTCGGCCGCCGCCGTTCCTCCGCCTCTTCCACCTTACTACTACCACCACCACCAGTGCCACTACTACTACAGGCGACCCTCCGCGCGCGTGTCCGTCCTCCCTCGCGGGCCTTTCTCTTCTTCGGCCTCTTCTCTTTAAATCTTGGCCAGCGCGCGCAGCTGCCTCCACGGCTTTTCCTTTTCCCTTATTTCCTTAGGCATCGGTTTCTCTCGCCTCCATCCTCACCCTCCCACACACGTAAACCTCCCTCCTCCCCTTCTCTGGAACTTCGTCTCTTTTCTTATCTCTATCTCGGGCTCTCCTTGTGCTTTCCACGTCGTTTCTATATACACCCGGCGCATCGTCCTCTCTTCCCTCGACTACAAGATCGCTCTCGCTTTGAATGTTAATTAACATATACATTCAAGCGTTACGTATTTATAACTTTTCTTTGATTCGTTAATGAGGATTCGTTATTTACCTTGCCGTGAATGATGCCGGCACTAACTTATTTTTCATTACCTCTCCCTACATCCTCCTCCTCCTCCTCTCTCTAGCGTTATTTTAGTCTGACCGTTTTATAAGCCGACGCAATTATGATTTGAAGTCCCTTCATACGTGTGGTGTGTGTGTACGTATAGCGAACATGAAATAGTATCAAGAGAAATAATTATCACTCGTTTCTGCGTATAATTTAAACTGACATTATGCTAATAATCGCGCGGGGCGCGTTTTCTGCACACACATGTATATACGCGATTAAAATCATTTGCAGCTTTTCGACGTTCGTTTATTTTCTTTTCGTTTGGCTTATGGCCCTGTAGGAAATTTGATGGTGAAAAATGGTCAGGCGAATAGGAATGGCCAGAATCCCACCATATCGTTATAGTCAGTGCTCTATTAAATAAGTAGAG
>JAPYYQ010000462.1:0-111887 GCA_030522585.1 Anagyrus pseudococci
TTTTGATATTTTATATTTATTTATTAATTTAAAATTTACATATACATTTTTTAAATTATTTCAATTATCATAAACATTATAATAAGACTAGTAAAGTTCGGAATCAGAAACTTTGAATGATATCAATAACTTTGGGATAAACAAGCTTTGATGCTCCTTTTCCTGTCAAAAAATCCCAATGATTGAACAAATCATCGTCGACCTTGTAAACTCCCAATTGCATAGGCAGTTGTTCGTAAAAATGCAACGCATCCTGAGAAAACAATTAAAATCATTATACTTAATTACGTAACAAGAGATAAGTATACGTTTAAAAGTATAATTTTTTCGCGTCTACGCACCTCTTCTCCAACTAACCAATCATTTTTCGCATAAAATACAGCAGCGGGTACTTGAACTTTTGATAGATCAAATTTGGGAGGCTCGGGATTATTGTACATTTGCAAATTGCCTTTTTTGCCATAATCAAATCTTCTTAAGTCATTGACGACCATTTGCTGCATCCAGTGAGTGTACAATTTCACCGAAGTCCCAGCTGGAAATATAGCCCATATAGTTGGCAAGAAATTCTGAAAGAATATGAAATTTTTTTTAATTTTCATAAAAGATAACAGCGTTTAAAATTAGCACCGTTATTCTTTTTACTAAGGCAAATGTACGTACGAAGTCAAGTTGCTTAGGGCTGAAACCACCAATCACGTATAAAAGGTTGTTACACACCGAGTTTTGGAAAATCATCATTTTGCAAATGTAATTTGCAAAAAAATCCCAGATAAAGTTGTGAGACACAAATTCGTAAATACCTAATGAATTTAAAACTCGCTGAAAATATAAAATGTCAACTGAGTGTAAGAAACTATTCCATATATTTTGTTCTGAAAATTTTTTAATTCTACCTACTTGGAAAACGTCCCAGTGAGGGGCTATTAGCTTTAACGGCGATCTTATATGATACATGTACGTTGCCGGAGCTAGGCCAATCATTGCCTTAACATTTCTGGCGATATCCGGTCGTTCGATCGCCATGACCGAAAAAGACGTTCCTCCCATGGAGAAACCAACGTAAAATAAGCTTTGATTTTTTAGTTTAGTTATGTAAGTTATAACCGCTGGAAGATCATAACGTCCAAATTCTTCCCAGCTAGATAAATGAAACAAAAAAAAAGGATAATTAATATATTTTCTAAGATTTATAAAAAAAATTGTTTAATACACACGACAACAAGCATACTTCTAATGATGTAGTATGACTGCAATTTCTGACAAACTCGATAATGTTCTTAAATGAATGACCAAAATGGCATAATAATGTGATTAAATATAGGCTCAGACGGTATAATGAACGTTGGCGACTGATTTATAATTATCTGTAATTATTGTGCGTTTACGTGAAATTCCAAAATTGTGGATCCGACGGGGATAGAGTTCGATGTTTTCTCGAGTAGGTGTTGCCCCTTGCGTTACCCAGCCAAACGTCATATCCAAGATCGGAAAGGACGTAGACTAAAAAAGTGAAAAGACGCCCCGTTAATTGTCTGTTTAGCGCAAATTCGTTTAGTCATCCGCACAATTCACAATGTTAATTGTTACGTGCTGAGAGCTTGTTGCTATAATATTAATGGCCGTTGAGGCCTCGATAAATAATTTAACTAATTTATTGTTTACTCGGGCACTTAAATCTCATTTACAAGCGCAGCAGCAATACCTTCCTATTGGTATATTATGATAAAAAGCGCGTGCATAAAACTTGCGACGGGCTATCGTTTATAATACGGGCTGGGCTTAAGGAAAGTGTTGTGTGTACACTCACCGAGAGAATTTTCATTGGCAAACCACAGGGCTGAACTGACGAGTAGGCCGTGTTGCAGTAGCACAGGCGTCGAACCCTCGGCTCCTGCTATGCGGTGTAGGGTCAAAATGTATCCATCTTCGGTTATCACCTCGTGCGTCTCCAGCGTGTAATTACTTCGTACTATTAGGCCAGGCTGTCAATGCACACGCGTCATTTTATGACTTTGTTTTTATTCCTCGTTAGCTTTTTTTTCTTTCTCCATTGCTTTAACGACTAAATATCTGTTTTTATTTTATCTTCAAACACCGTCTAATCGACTTAGCCGTGAACTCCCCCCTAGCAAGTGTTATTTAATGGGAAATTTATGCAATCGGTCAATATAATGACCGGGCGCACGTGTTTTAATTCTTTAATTTTGACGCTTGCATTTTTACAAGATGTTAAATAAACAATTTAAACTTTGGATATACGATAAGCGCGTATGCCACTGTATACGCGCTAACTACACTGAAAAAAAATTTATTGAATCAACCAAGATTTCTTTGAATACGTTCTATGAAATATTTATTTTTACCAAGAAATTATTTTTTTAATTTCAAAAATTTGGTTTGAATGATAAATTATTTCGTTGATTTAAAAAAATAATTTCTTGGTAAAAATAAATATTTCATAGAACGTATTCAAAGAGAAATCTTGGTTGATTCAATGAATTTTTTCTCTCAGTGTATTTAAAAAGAAAAACAAAATAAATCTCCCAAGAATTCGGTCAATCCCAATTCGCAGGTAAAAGCGACGAAATCCCCGATCATTGCCAACACCATCACACAGGACACTTACAACATTCGCCTTTTTCGACAAAACCGCTCCATCCCGTGGAATGCCGTTGGATAACAGCGGCGGTTTGTTCGATGCAGCCACCAAGTCCGCGGCAACTGAAGCCCAAGTACCAAAGATCACATGGACGAGTAAAAGCGCCTTCTCGGCCTGTAGGTAAAGAATGAAGAAAAAAAAAGTGTAAAAGCGAGCAGAGATAACTTAGGGGGTTAGTCGGGTACGTACCTTGGCTTTCATTTCGCTAGATACGTGAGCGTCGGTCGGTGGGTGTACAGGTGCTGATCTGTCGAGACACTCGCAAGCTCCGAGCGAGAGCTGCTCTAGCGATCGCGATGACGAGTCTAGAGCGCTGTCGTCATTACGCGTACACGCACTGCAACGCACTTTTTTTTTCTTTTTTTGCTCAAAACATCGGTGCGTTACGCAATGTAAAATCAAAGTGTCCGATCACTCCCGGGCTTCGGCTACGATTTTTTTGGCTCATCTGAGAGGCGCGAAGCAATGTCGCAGCTTTAAATGGGAAATTCGTTGGACGGCAAGCGGCATTATCGTTGACCAATATATTGATAAGTTCGGGAGTTATGAAAGTTTGGTCATTAATAAGGTTTACAATCGATAATACATAAAACGCGGATAAGAATTGAGAAATGTATATGTATTGCTGCCGAGATATATCAATAGCCGTGACCAGTGACATAAGCTCAAATGACTATGGCTTCAGTTTGTCTACCAATCATTTCTTCATCATAGAATAAATTTAAAACGCATTTTCTTTTTATTTATATTTGAATAGTTATCACAGAATTGATAACTTAAAACTGATATTAAATTTGAATAAATATCAAACAAGTGTCTTTTGACAGGTTTTTCGATAGCTTCACTCAAATTTTAAAACAAATAAATTCTAACCAACTGCCCTTGTCTACATTTAAAAATATGCCTCGAAAAGATGCGCGTTCATTTCCTAGACGTAGAGAGCGCTGGTAGCAATAGACAGATGCTAGTTAAAATCCAATAAACGTCTCTGACACCTGTTTCTCTCACTCTTGCTTCCTATAAAAGTAACGCATTTAAGTTTTCGTCTTTACTAGCTATTTTGGTATCAAGGTAACTGGCCAACTTTAGAAAAGTGCCAGAAAGTATAATTGCCTTCAGCGCGTTTCGACGTTTTATCTAGTAATTTATGCAGTCGCTCGAAGTAGGTAGGTGCGATTTTTTAAAATTATTAATCAAAGAATCCTTGGGCCCTAAAAGCTATCAATACTGTGTAAGTAATTAAAGTGCTTTTGTTTGTTTGTTTGTTTACTCATCAACATTGAAAAGGAGAAAGATTTAATTATAAATTTGTGTCTTTTATTTACAAAGTTGTTTCAACATTCTTTCTGTTTTCAATTACAAAACTTGATTTTTAATTATCTGATTTTCATAATTTGCAAACAAATTAAGGATCTTGGCGTGCATGAGCTCCGGAATGTTATTTGCCCACAAAAAGTCAAAATGATTGAACGAGTCGTCGTCGATTTCGTAAATGCCCAGCTTCATGGGTAGCTGTTCGTAAAAGTGATAGGCGTCCTGAAAATTACATTCGAATCAACAAGTATTTGAATTGTGATTAAAAAATACATACACACATGCACACACCTCTTCACCAACCAGCCAATCATTTTTCGACCAAAAAACTGCAGAAGATACTCGAAGTTTGGAAAGGTCGTATTTGGGGGGCACATGGCTATTGTACATCCGTAAATTGCCTTCTTCGCCATAATCGAATTTTTGAAATTCATTAACCACCATTTGTTGCATCCAGTGGGTGTACAGTTTTACCGATGTACCGGATGGAAATGATCTCCATATCTTTGGCAATAAGCTCTGAAATAGATTGCACGAGATTAAATTTTTAATCGGTCTAAATGACGCTCTCTCTTTTTTTTTTATAAAATCTTATTAGAATAGCAATATTATGTAGATAAAGCGGCTGTTATCTCTGTCAAGGCGATTTACTTACGTAGTCAAGTTGATCAGGGTTGAAGCCACCGATCAAGAACAACAAGTTGCTACATACAACGTTTTGGAAAATGGACGATTCGCATATGTAATTTGCGAATATATTGACCACAGGGTTTCGTGGTATAAATTCGTTGATGCCCAAAGCTTGTAATGTTCTCTAAAAGAAAAAATAACACAAGAATAAATGTAATTTCAAAATAAACATATTTTTTTGATTATTCTTCATGATATTTTTATCCTATTACGTTAGAGCACCTGAAAAACATTCCAAAATGGAGATACTAGTCTTATCGGCGCTGCAATGTGATAAACATAGGTCGCCGGAGCAAGGCCAATCATTACCATCACGTTCTTAGCGATTTCTGGTCGTTCAATGGCCATGACGGAAAAGGTCGTCACTCCCATGGAGTGGCCCACATAATATAGGCTGTCATTTCTCAGATGAGTTATGTAGCTAATGACAGCTGGAAGATCGTAACGGCCAAGTTCTTGCCAACTAAGTAAACGGACAGAATTTCAATAAAAAATTTTTTCGTGAAATCGTATTAGAAAACAAATTTTTTAATAAAGTCTACATGGTTTTATAAAAAAAAAGATACAACTGTTGGTTTTATCTAATCACGGGGTGTTACTCTTACAATCTAATCAAGCTTACACAAGTGGAACGATTTAAAATAATATTATACAATCCAGCCGACATGTATATCGACATACATACGAGAATAAAAATATTTATAAATGATATAAGTGCGTAAAGACGTGTGAGTTTACGTGAAATTCCAAAATTGTGGATCCGAGGTGGCTAGTGTTTGGTGCTTTTTCGAGTAAGTGTTGCCCCTTGCGTTACCCAACCAAACGTCGTATCCGAGATCGGCAAGGGCATAGGCTAAAACGTGAAATATACAACGTGCTATCGGTATAATGAGCTAAAAAAACAAACACAAAAGGATAAACTTTCAACGCTATATACATGTACATCTATATGTTTATCCGCAAGGACTGGCCATGCGTATACCGATATTGTTGACAATTGCCAAGGTCTCGGCTGAAAGCGCGCGCGACAGTAGCCGAGTAACTCAAATCTCTCCCCGACAGCGGCTTGTTAATTACATAATCTATGTGCACAGGTGCTCGTTTAGTCAGCGCGGCGCGCTTTAAAATCCGCCAAGATAACGCCGGGCCCCACACTCACCGAGTGACTTCTCGCTGACCAGCCACTCCTCGGCACTGCCCAGCAGTCCATGCTGGAGCAGGACAGGCCTGCCTGGGCCACCGGCTATCCGATGCAGCGTCAAAATGTAACCATCCTCGGTCGTCACGGCGTGCCTCTCCAACGAGTAATTGTCCAGCACTGCGATCTCGACCTGTCGGATGCAACTTTTATCTTTTCAATCCGTTTTTGCCTCTACTTTTGTTTTTTGCGGATACCCGACCCGTTTTTGTTTGTCATGAATGCGCGCGATCGTGATAATCCAAGTGGTTTCATTTAAACGCAAAAGTCACGTTGAGTAAGTCGTTTTTTTTTTATTACTACGCGTCTATTTTCCAGAGATGTTGCCTTCAATTAAAAGCCGGAAAACACTCTGCATGTGGTTAACACTGCTTTGCGCTATATTAAGCTGGAAACATGTTTTTTCTGCTTTTTTTGTGCGTCTATAAGTAAATCAAATTCAAAACTTTCGTAGACCAATTCGGAACGTGCCGTATACTCGACGCAATAGAAATCGGCGTAAATACACTCTCATTGGCAAAGTTTTCGCGTTAATTTTGAAGAATCGGCGAATACCTGGAATTCGAAAGGAAATGAAAAATCCGGCACTTAAAATCGAACATTCCAATTTGGCCTCTTGCATACAATCAAGCCAACTTGAATATTCATGCCCGGCAGTTATGGGTCCCCCCCCCCTCGGTTACGCATTCTATTATAGAATGTCTAACGTATAAACGCGCGCACGAAGCCGGCCATAGAAAAAGCGAAAGATTTTCGTAGGCGTCTAATAGGCGCACTTTTCCTCGCGCTCTACATCCCGCCCACAATCCCGTCTTTTCGCTAAGCCAATAGAAAAAAAAAATTTTTTAAAAAAACATAAACTCTGGCTAATTACACTGTGGGCACCTACCTCACTCGCCTTTTCCACCAAAAGCCCATCATCGTCCCTCGTTATTGCATTGGACAACGTCTCGGCCGTTTGCCTCTGTTGGTCCACAGCGAACGCGCCGCTAACGCAGAGGAACGCGCAGCCAAGCAATACCTGTTGAAGTGGCAACATAAAAATTCGCTTCTAAACGAGTAGCCGCAGTGTACTCACCTTGGCTCTCATGTCGGTATACACCAAACCCCTCAGCGTCTATCCATCGGCCGAAACACTAGATCCGTGGGAGCGAGAAAGAGCGAGCTCGCAAGCTCTATCGCCGAATAGCGCGCCGACAACCTCTCGACTGCAGAGAAAGAGAGAGATTGCGCGCTCGCGAGAGACTGCGCCCCCAGCGCTTGCCGATGACGATCGCAAGTGGAAAAATCGATATGCATGTACGCATACGTTGATATAAAGATTGCTTTTCGGTCCGATACTAACCTTTTTTTTTCTGACCGAACACTCGGCCGTGGAATTTGAATATCTAATTTTATTTTCGTGCGCGTCCGTTTTGCTCGATTTACGATTCTACGGAGGCGAATTTGTTTATTATGCGCGCTGGTAGAGGTGAAGCGCTTTATAAAATGCCGAACGTTTTTATTTCTTTCGATTGAACATTGGAATTGCCGCGATGACGTGAAAAAAGGTGGGCATTTGAATTTATGGAGCGCGCAAAGTGTACATCCGCGTGAAACCGTCATTTTAGAATGACTCGACTTATAATCAATATTTTTGGTCACAACATTGGTGTTCGATAAAAACGATTTTTCATGCATACGGCAAGCTTGTTAGTTTATAATCATTCTTCAAATTTCCCGCTGAGGTAAGCCGCGATTAATGGCGGACAGTCCCGGTTCCGTAAAGTGACGGTCGGTAACAAGCAGCTACGGTACCGCGGCTGCTCGCCTCCTGGAGCGCGCAAAACCCGTTCCCAGGGCCGTTGGCTCTCTCCGTAGCCGAGAGGCGCGAGTGCGATAAAGACGCTAGAATATAGGAGAGAGGGCAGGGGTACAGACACGCGCGTGTGCTCGTCGCGCTCTCAAGAGAGAGAGAGAGGAGAGGCTCGCCGCCGGCGCCATATTCCACAGCTCTCCCCTCGCTCCCCGCGGACACCCGTTCGTGCCACAACCACTCTCCTCTAGGTGTGCGTCTCGCTCGCACCCGTGTAAATCCCAACGACGTCTCGGGGGAGAGACACGCGCGCGCAGTCTAGCATATATACGAGAATATACGCAGCCCCCCTGACCCTCTCTCACTCTCTCTCTCTCTCTCTCTCTCTCGCGTACATAGCGCGGCCCGCCGCGCGAGAGAAGAGCGAGTGAGGTGAGAGCGCGCCACACGGACGTCGCGTACGGACAGACACCCGCGCCGCGAGAGACAAGAGCACTGCTGCCTATCCGCCGCCGCCGAGGCGCATCTGGAGGAAATCGCGTGGGACGACCAAGACGACGAGGTTGGCTGCTTGTGCGAGGGAGAGACTCAGCGAGGGACTCTGCACCACCGCGCCAGGCACGCGCAGCAGCCGCAGCAACAGTGTGCGAGGCTGAATCTTCGCGGGCCAAGCCAACCCGGACATCGGACACGAGCAGCCGCCCAGCAGGAGGAGGAGGAGGTGGACTGCGAGAGAGCCGGCGCAGTGCGGCGTCTGCACGGACCGCCTGCTGCTCCGCAGCAGCAACGGCAGAGAGTCGAGTGTCCCCGCGCGCGAGGATCTCGCCTGTATCCCCCCTGGCATGACGACGACCACGACGACGGGCCGTTGATACGCTTAACCTAAGCGCCGCAGCCGACGGCGCCGAGAGCGACGACCGAGCGACGAGGACCTCTCGGGAAGGAGGAAGCAGCACGCGCGACGAGCAGCCGCCGCAAGAGCCCGAGCCCGGCTCCGCCCGCTACCGTCCACCAGCCCCGAGCCGGCCTCCAGCCAGCCCAACCGGCTATGGCCAAGGACGGGAGCAACAGCGGCGGCGGCAGCAGCACCAACACCACCACTGGCAGCAACCCCGATGCCTCCGGCAGCCTCACCGCCACACCGTCCTCCTCGGGCTCCTCGGCCTCGGGGACGGCTGCGAGGCGCGCCGCCGCCAGGTCCAAGCCCTACGACCCCAACAACGTGAGTCTCATATTCCTCCCTCTCTCTCTCTGTCTGGCTCCCTTTTCGCCCCCTGCATCTTTCTCGACACCTTCCTTCCTCTCTATCTCGCGGACCTGCCACCCCACCCCCCTGCCCCCACAGAGAGACACCAGCATACATGCGGCCCTCCCGCCTTTTCTCTCCGTCGCGGTCGCTCTCGCCCTACGCCCTGCTCCGGACAGCATCGCTCTCCGGTAGGCCATTCCTACGCGGAAGTGGCCTCGACGGGGCTGACTAAGCTACGTCCGAGCGTTTCCCGCCGTAGACACGAGGGTAGGCGCGCGATATAACCTCACTCTCACCTCGTGGAGAGAGTGAGAAAGAGAGCGCGGGAGCGAGCGGGACGGCGAGCGCTTGGGAACGCGGTGAGAGCCAGGCACGGGCTACGATTAACCTTGGCGAGGAGCTTTGTGCTCATTCTCGCAATCCCTGGCGGCCGTTGGAAGCGCGTCTACGCGGCCAGATATCTCTCTCTTTCTCTCTCTCTCGCGCGCTCTCCCGCTATGCTTATATATGATTGTATGCGTGTCTGCGCGCGTGTCTCTCTCTCTCTCTCTCTCTCTCTCTCACTCTCACTCTCTTCTTACACCGACGCTCCGATTCTCCACGTGTGTGCATTACACATGTAACGCACGTGTGTGTGCGAAAATATCGAGCTGGTGTGTTGTAAATGTGAAAGTACACGCGTACGCGAAGCTACGTATATCATTGATTGTACTATCAAAAAAAAAAAAAAAAGATGTTGGCAAATGATATGGTTGCGTCTGGTTTCGCGAGAATCAGCGTTTACAGAATTTGGGATTGAATTGAGCTTTTTAAAGATATGGAGATGCTGGGCTGTGTGTAGAGTAATGCTAAAGCAATTTTAAGAAATTTTTGGAAGTGATGTAAGAGAGTTTCTCTCAAATCAATGAGTAAGCTAGCATCTTGGAGTTGATATTTTACATCTCTTATAAGAAATTGTCAATGCACAATGTTAAAAGTACCTGTTGATTTTATGCGCAATAATTCTGGAAAATTTACTGTCTTTGACTAAATTAAAGAAAGGTATATAAGAGTATTCAACTGTTGTACCAGCAACTACTAGTTTTACTTGTTTTAAAAGCAAAAATCCCATTTTTAATCAATGTTGCATTTAAAACACTATAAATAGCTTCTCCTATTGTATGACACATAGTTTTAAAATATTAAGAAACCTTGAGAATTGTTGGCATATTACTTATCACAAGATTTCTGCTTTTTTTAAATTTATTTTTATATTTTTGGTTTCAGTCTTTTGTAAAAAAGGTTGCGACAAAAGTATCAGACTTGATACCGCAAAATTCTTGGATCAGCAAGTGGTTTAACAGTTCACAAGATGAAGAAGGTCTGCAAAATGCTGAAGCAAGAAATTCAGAATGTGAAAATTATGAAGATAAACAGTCTCAACCACCTCTTAAACGAGCTCGCATACGAATGGATGTAACACATCCCCCTGGCACATTTACAATTAAACCTAGGGAAAGAAAATCAGGAGAAGTAGAATCTACTAAAGAGCATTTTTCAAATCACAATGAAACTGTGAGTTTTAGTTTTGTAATATTTAATCTTGTATTAAATAGACTATAAAGTAAATGTCTGCAATTTTGTATAATAAAATAATTCTTTTTCATTTTTAGACGCAAGATTTTTTAGAACCCCCAGCAGGTGGATCATATAATAAAGTACCTCGGTTTGTGTCATCAACACCAGCATTTTCCATGAATACAAACAAAATGCCTGAATCTAAATCAGCTCTAAATGTCTTAATGACGGAACAAAATAACGGCGCAACAAATGGAACAGATGACAATTCAGAATCAAGTGAAAGCACAAGTGGTTGTAGTTCTTTGATTCCTCAAACCAACAGACAAGATGGGCCACCATTTGCAAACTACAATTCACCTTTTGGTAAAAGAAGATACACTGATGATAAATTTAGCTTTAGTAAGTAACTATTTTACACACAATATTAAATTTAATTTATCAATGCTTTACAAAAACTTTTAATGTCCTCTTTCAGCTAATTTTTTACAATCACCAAGATCACTTTTATTGGATGCCACAAATAGAGATACCTTAGCTAGCAGACGTCCAAGTTTTAATCCCTCACTAGTGAATAATTCACCACTAGAAAGATCGTCATCGTTGTCTTCGCCCTTTTATAGAGGAAACACCATGTTTGGCGGTGCAAACGCAGCAAGTATATACAGAAGTAATAGTGTTTTATCTGAACCATCACAGGTATATTAAAGCTACAACTGATGTTTTAATCTTTCTTTTAATTACAAATCACTATAAATTGTAATAATACTTTTTTCAGTTAAGGCCACCACCGCGCACTAGCGTTGAGGTAAATCCTTCGTCAAACGAATCATCAAATGCTGATAATTCGGGAATGAGCACCACGGCCCGACGGATTCTAGAAACGATAGAGCAGTTCTCATCACCGCTTACGGATGCTAGAAAGATTCCAGTACGCGATGTAATGGGTGGCAGTAGTAGCAGTAACAGTAGCATCCTATCCGCATCATCACCTCATCTTAGTCGAAAAAGGCAACGCGAAGATGAATCGGCACGCGTTGGTCTGCGACATTTAACACGCGAACTCGTCGTACCCACAGTACCGGACATGCTACGATTACGCAGGCGTCAGAAGCTTCAAACAACCACGATGAACGCTAGGAAGATTATGAGTGCACGCAGTGTCCCATCTACATCTACTGCTTCGCAAGGTTATCATATGCCTAGTATCGAATCAACAAAACGGAATCAGCGTTTCGATAACCAGCTCAAAGCTAAAAAGAAAATGAATCTTGAAGAGCAAGAAACTGTCGAGGCTGTCAACCTCCCATCAATGCCCTTACCAATTTCTAGTCTTCCTCGTTTTGATATTTCTTTGCCTCAAAACACAAAACCGACAACTCAAGACTCACCGCAAACACCTAAATTCAACAAAGAGGATTCCTTTAAATTTGCCAGTCCGATTAAACTGACGAACGAAACTAAAAATCTGGAGTCTTTTAACAACAATTTCACGTTTAGTAAACCCATGTCGCCAAGCAAGGCATCGTCTGTGTTTAATGATTCCAGTGAATTATCAAAAACGTTGAGTGTAGGCTCTAATAACTCGATGGATAACACGGCCTCTTTTCCAAATTTCGTGTGGACAGGACCATCACAAACTTTAAAGCCAAAAGAAAAGAGTCAACCGAAGGAAGAAGCGTCGGGTCTAAAAGTTGCGAGTGAACTAAAGTCAGGCAGCGTAATGGATTTCTTTGCGAAGAAAACGGTTGATAATAACTCCAGTTCTTCTGATGTTTGGGAGTGCAACGATTGCTTAATCAAAAATAGCGGAAAAATTAATAATTGTATATCTTGCAAAAGTCCAAGGTCTATTATTTTAGATGATGATGATGAAGATGATGTTGTTTGTCTCGACGATGGTAATTGATATTTAATATATATTCCTTATTTTGTTTTTATTACAAATAATTTTCTAAACGTTTTATTAAAATCTTTCAACAGATGAAAAACCATCGCAACAGGATGATAAGTTTCCTAAAACTAGTACAACGATCTTCGGCAGTAATGTTACTCCCAGTTCGAACATCTTTGGTAAATTTGACTCCATTAAATCTTCTCCATTCAATTCAACGGCATCCAGTTCTCCGTTCGAAAAAACCAAGTCCGAAACTTCGATATCTGCCAGTAGTAGCAATGGCAGTAAACCATCAACGAATTTACCAGCCACTTCAACTACAACTACGTCTTTAAACGCATTCAAACCAGCTAAAAGTTCATGGGAGTGCCCATGTTGTATGGTATATAACGTTGATACCGCTACTACCTGCGTAGCCTGCAACACAGCAAAACCTGGTTCTATTAGTAAAAGCCCCAAGCTTCTTGTTGAAAGCTCGTCTTCGGTAACAGCAACTCCACTAACGACTACATCAACGACTGGCTTTGGGGATAAATTCAAGAAACCTGAAGGTACATGGTCATGTGATACGTGCATGATCCAGAACAAACCAGAAACTGTAAAGTGTGCAGCTTGCGAAACTCCAAAACCAGGAGCAAACAAAAGCAGTGGCGAAGGTTCGAAACTGACAATCACACCATCTTTCGGAACTACAAGTGGTTTCGGTGATAAATTCAAAAAACCTGAAGGATCGTGGTCGTGTGACAGTTGTATGTTGTCAAATAAACCAGATGCAACTAAGTGTATTGCTTGTGAAACACCAAAGTCAGGTAGCAGTGCCCCCACTACCCAACCATCAGCTCCGAAACTTCAATTCAAGATTGACATGCCAGCGAACGCGTCAAGCTTCAAATTCGGCATTGATAAGGCTAACGATGAATCGACGAAATCCAGTGCGGCTCCAATACCTAAAGCAAATGGTTTTACGTTTGGAAGTAACTCACAGACACCGGTGACGACGGGATTCAGCTTTGGAGTACCGAAGGCAGTATCGGATAAGGACAAGCAGCCCGAGGCCAACGATAAAAACGACGATATTGCAAAGGTTTCATCTGGTGGTTTTGCTTTTAAACCAAGTTGTGAGTCTGTGACCGCGGTTGCTACTTTCCAGTTCGGTGCTAAATCTGTGGAGAAGAGTAGCGAGGAAAATAAATCAACGACTTCAGCGACGTTTTCCTTTGGAGCTCCAGCTAAGTCCGAAACAAAAATGCCGAATGCTGGTTTTGTTTTCGGAAGTCCGACTGTTAGCGATGAAAAAAAAGAAGAAAAGAAGGACGAACCTAAACCGGCTTCCACTACTGGATTTTCGTTTGGTACGCCCGCAACGACAAACAAAGGTAAAAAAAGCTTATCATAAGAAACTAAATTTATAATTAATTTGAGTGTTATAATAAATTTGCTAACTTATCGTTATTCATTACTTTAGACACAAGCAGTGATGATAAACCGTCAAGTGACACACCAACGAGTGGCGGTTTCATGTTTGGTTCACCCAAGCCCGCTTTCAACTTTCAATCAAAAGTTGAGGAAGCACCAAAACCTACTGTAGTAGAACCACAAAAACAAGAGCCAACAATGGCAGAGCCAGTGAAGGCAACAACGGCAGGTTTTTCATTTGGCACGAATACAGCTAGTTCATCACTTTTTTCGTTTACCGCTTCAAAGCCTACTGAGACACCTACACCAGCAACAACAAATTCCTCATTGCCGGCTTTCGGTTCGAGTGGTGCACCAAAGCCCGTATTTTCATTTGGAAAACCAGCAGAAGCTACGCCGCCCACCGCAGCTACAATAACGCCACAACAGACAGAGAATAAAGCACCTGTATTATCATTTGGAAGCCCTGTCCCATCAGCTACTGGTTCAACTTTTGGGCAAACGTATGTTTATAAACTTTAACTTATTAATTAGTATACTGTTAGGTAGGAACACGTCGTATATCTTTGAATATATATATTAAAAATATAAATTATTTCCTTCATACTATCTACTTATTCTTGCATGAAATAGAGTAACACCATCTACATCGTTATTTGGCAATTTAAACCCGACCCCTACTTCAACACCTACTACGGCTTCAACGGAAAATAAACCCATTGTATTTGGAGCACCGGAAAATAAGAGCACATCGATCTTTGGAGAACCCAATGCCAAACTACCAGCTTTTGGTGCATCGTCAGACAACAAACCTTCACCAGCAACTTCTTCAATATTTGGTGCTCCCTCAGCTGCCGCTGGTTCTAATAACACAACTTCGCCGTTTGGATCGAGTTCAAGTGTTTTTGGTAGTGGCACTACACAAGGTTTCGGAACTAATGCTACATCGAGTATCTTCGGTTCAACGAAACCCGCGGAAACTACTACTCCAGCTGCTACTCCAAGTAAAATTTATAACGAATTTACTTGCATAATATTACTTTTAGAATTTTCTATACGTCTGTTTTGATGCTACTTCTTTCTCCAGGTTTATTCTCCTTTGGTCAATCGTCAGCGCCGCAAACGTCAACTCCGGCAACGGGAGGCTTTAACTTTAACGCGGGTTCAAACGCGACGACAGGTAGTGGAAGTGAACAGAAAAACATTTTCTCATTCGGAGCATCGAGCGGTAGCAATAATCAGATAGGCAATGGCTTTGGTGGATCGTCTAGCTTCAGCACTGCACCCGCAGCTGCTCCAAATTTCACATTTAATACCCCTAAGCCAGAAGCTACGGCTACCGCAACTAGTGCGTTTGGACAGCCTGCGGCTAACACAGCTACGCCAATGTTCAACGCGCCCAGTGCTCAACCGAGTACAACTCCAATGCCAGCATTTGGAGCCGGAACAGCAAACTCTGTACCTGCAACCGGAGGTTTTAATTTTGGAAACGCTAGTGTTCCTAACAGCTTTAGTTTTGGCAGTGTGAGTACTAAATTCTTTGTATATTTTAGAATATATATTTTTGTATTTTTACTTACGTTACCTATAAATTGCTTCAGTCATCTGCACCGTCAACTGGTGGTTTCAACTTTAACGCTCCCAGCAACTCAAACGCTCCACCGACTTTCTCTCCTAACGTTACGCCATCATTCAACTTCACAGCAGGGAGTGCACCCACAGCTTTTAAGTAAGTAAAACTATTATAAATTTTAACATTATCAGAACTTCATTAAAATTACTATTAAAAATAAATTATTAGAATTAAATTCTATTAACTATATTTCTAAATAGACATCTATATAACTTTTTTTTCTCCGCAGTGCTCCACCCGCAGCTGCTACACGAAAGATAAAAAAGGCAGTTAGGAGGATGCCTAGGCAGTAAATATAGACCTTTTAACTTTGTCAAAGGTTAAGACGGTGTGGATCACCCACACAAAAGTGAAAATTGAAGATGCTGTGAAGATATAAAATACAAGACAATGTGCCAGTGTGGTGAAATTAAAATCCAGCATTTTATTATTTTTCTTTTTTTCTTGTACAAACAGTTTGTTCAATGTGCAAGTAGTACTTGAGAAAGGAGAAGTGCAAACCTTACGTGTTCTCCATGCTGACGGACTTTTGTGCGTGATCAAGGGAAATTTGTATAAGATGTAAATTAATTAATTGATCACATTAAAAAGCTATATGTACATGAGAGAATGAGAACAGATTAACGACAAAGCAATGCTTAAAAGGCTGGACCGAAGATTAAAAAAACAAATAAGTTTAGTATCTGCTCTCAGGTAAGTATTTTCAATTGATCCTGGAGCCCGCTTCGACGTTCCTGACTTAGCACTGAGTTTGAAATTGAAGAAATGATATACCGTTAGTCGCTTGTTAATGGAGCGCAGTTATCTTAGTTTTTTCTTTTCTCAATGCTTGACTACGACTAATCTGTGATCGCAGTAACGTTCTGTGTTTTTAGTTTGAACGTTGAAAAAAAATCAACAAAATATGATAGAAAAACCGAGAGGAGCTGTAAAAACGCCTCGCACAAGCTCGTGAAAAAAGATTCGCAGTCTCGAGCTTTTTTATATTAAGATTGTTTTTTATGACTCTTAAAAAGTAAAAAATATACGCGTATACTCTCAATGAATTTTTTAAAGACGTAATGAATCTTTTTTCTACGACTCGCCGCGAATCGTGACGTTAATTGCGATTACATTAATATGTCAGTAAAGATTCAGCTCAATTATATTTAGTCCTCTTTAAAGTGAATATATTAAAAAAAAAGTTCTAACACATTTTAGATAGGATTACGTTGGTTAGTCCTACGAACAGCGTTCTTATCGTAGTACTCGCCAACGTTAAAACATTGTAATATAATATAAAGTGAGAGGTAATAAAAATTACGCGAGAGGAGAAGGAAAAAATGGCATTCGGACGAGTACAAAGCCACGTTTACAGAAATATTTCCACTGTATGTAATCGAAATTGTATATTTTTTTTACAACCGCGATGCGCAGAATGATGAATAAACTTGTAATGTAAAGTAGCTGAATGCCATTTTGTTAGGTTTATATATGTTACTCACGCATATATATTATAAATATTATTAAGATACGTAGTGCTAAGTGTTTTACTGTCTAAGGAATGGGTGATAATTACAAAATGAAATACTAAAAAACGAAAGAGCGGAAAATATGATTACTTAGCGATTTCTTGATAGTTTTAGTGGGACTTCTAAAAAGAATGTACAGTTATTAATTTTGGTTGTTGTCAAATAAACTTATATTATAAAAAAAATATCGAATGCCGTACTTTTTCTTCTTTTTTCTGTTGACCGATATATTAATAAAATCTGCGTCTTATGATTGTACAATACGAGCGCACACAAAATCTTTTAGAAGTCCCAGTAAGGACGAAAAGTAAAGTGCTATCGTGCAATGGCAGTGTCGACGATGTTCGGCTAATATTTAGCCGTATATTTAATTTTTTGTGCAGCGCGTACTACATGCATATATTAATTAAAAGAAAGAAAAGCAGATTGCCGGAGAAAAAGAGTTGAGTCTTGGATCAATTGCTTTTGTCTTTATTTTGACACTTTACTTTAGATTTTGTTAAATTTATTTTTCTATGGTGGAAAAGATAATTTATCATTGATTCCTTTGAGACAAGTTTGATAAGTTTGAAGATAAAGCTTCAACGAATATGTTTTATTTTTGTTTTTAAGAGCGTCTTCCTAAACGAGTAAAAACGCATTTCCTAAATTAAGAAAGAAAAAGAAATTTTGTGAAGAAATATCAAACGAGCACACATGAGTGCATTTCTTTTAATGTAAACAGTGTTGAACATGAGATAAAAAGAACTTTTTATACGTCAAGCACTTTTCGCTAATACCGACTACAATGATCTGTTAATTGCGTTGTTGCTCTATTTCCTGTTATAAATATAAACGTAAATAAACGAAAAAATTTGCGTATCATTTATTTCATAGAACAGTTTCAAAAGAGAAAAAAATAAAATCGATATAAACGATCAAGCGAGCACAGACAGATAGACTCAAACGTTGAGATTCTCGAGATGGAAATTCGTTGTCTCGCAACTTAATTGATAACTAACGTTACTCGTATGGAGCTTGCGACCGAATCCCCTCTCATATAATGTTACTTATAAAATTGCAAAGTGCGTGCCATTGTACTCTCAGCATAATTACTCGGATCGATTTAAGACTTGTACACATTGGAGACGATAAAAGAAATGAGTGCAAAATGACTCAAAGCGCGTAATTAATAGAAAATCTTGCGATAAAACGTAGAAGAGTTGATTATCATTAACTTCAGGAGCTTTAATTGAATTCTATATACGCTCGGGTACTGGAAGACTTAGTCTAGTAAAAGATTAAGCTGGCGTTCATAACTAATGTTTGGAAATTTAATTTCTAACTATTTATTTTATTTGTACGTATTTAATTTTCATTATAATTTCTTTTTATCTTATTTGAGAAATAAAAAACAAATAATACAATCTGATTTACAATCATGTTAAATATAATACAAAAATTTTAAGATGAGTTTGATAGAAAATTCTTGGGCTTTGTATTATCTGTTATTAAATTAAATATTTTTACTTTGTAACCATCAGTTATTAATTTTGATAAACAAATAAAACTTTATCTTATTTAAAATTGTGAAATTCTTATAAATTAGAAAATTTTTATTTAGAAAATTTATCATTGATTGGAACAATAATAATCTTTCTCTTATTAAAATCTCCACAAAGTTATAAAAGGAATTTGTTAAAAATTCATGAAACTAAGAGTTTTATAAAAACCTTTCTTCAAGAAGTTAAAAAGAAAAAAAGAAAAAATGTTTCTATTTTAAAAGGTAAAATTTATCAAACTCTTGTTTCGTGTATTTTTAATAGTATTAATACTTATCGAGCTTTACAATAAAAAAATCCCTCATTCTTATATTAAAAAAAAGAAAATGCAATGATAACTATAAAAGAAGTATAATAATATAATATACAAAATGTTAATGATATTCTCCTCGCTGTGTGTATTGGAAAGAGAACAAACTTATAAAATGGAAGTAAAACAGTTGTATTAGCTCTGTTGCTGTCTTACACATAAAAATATATATTAAACAAACTACTGTGAACATTCTCTGCGTCTTGGCTGTGGATCTCGTCTCTTCAATTAAAAATAAGAATATAAAAATTAACTGCCAATAACAGATAAACGATATTTCTGAAACAGAATATACGATGCCGGTTGACGATTATTGAAACAAAAAAAAAAAAGATAAAGAAATAAACAAAAAGCGCTACGTGCTTAATTATTTGGCCTTACAACAATAAATGTGAAAGTTGGGAGATTGTTTTTGTAAAGTTTTCTCTATATAATATAATTAATGCAAATACTTAACAAATGATAATTAACGACGAGTGAAATGAGAAAAAATGTGACATGTTTGTTTGTTTTTAATTGTGTAATAATAATATATACGATAAGTTATATTTTTTTCTTTATCGATCAGAACGACTAGGATTTTTAATTTAGTTACCTTATTTGCTACAAATTATTAATTGTTGATTTCGGTACTCGAGTAATCATTTCCGAAATACTTAGCGGCAAAATATAATTCTTGCTAACGCTATTTCACTTCAGTTGTCAAGAACAGATACAAAAGGTAGAGTTTTAGAATTCGATCTATACATCTGTAAGTGATCTGTACAATGACACTTAGATTATTTAGTCATATCTCCTAAAAATGAATTTCGATAAAAGAAATAGTTGCATATAAAATCTCGCATTTCGATTTTTTTTCATTCTCTAAATAATTAATTTTATGAAAAAAATAAAGACTTGATTAATTTTCACGACAGTAAATTACGTTCTTTATTTATTTCAAAATATCACGTTTTGTCACAATATAATTTATTCTTAAATCACTCTATCATACATTTATGATATTGCCTTATAATATAAATATTCTATCAATATTTGAAACTTTATTAAAATGGAATAATCCATTTTGTAGATGCCCATTTTAAAAAAAAACTTTAATATATACTTTTAAAGTAAATGCCGAAGTAAATAAAAATGAGATGTCAAAATTTTTATACACAAAAACAGAATTAAAGCGAAACAAAAGTTGATAGAAAAAAAATTCGATAGCCGTATGATTTGAGGCCTTATATAGAATCTCCTTAGTGTATTTTAATCAATCTTTTGCTAACAAAGAAATCATTGTAATAAAAAAAATTCGTACGCAAACGAAAATCTACACAGAATACCTTAAAAACAAATATAGATAGCTAATAAAAAAAACGAAAAAAACCAATTGAAATGAAGAGAACAGCGAGATAATGTTACGATTACCGATTTAAATGACTGACTGTAATAATATTTAAATAAAACGATGTAATAATGTTAAATAAGCAAATTAAGCGAGAGAGAATGTTCACCGTGACCCCATGCGAGTTTTGCGATACACCAAGACCATTATAAATTTTGTATCGGCGACAACATTGCGTACCTACTATTTTTTTTTCTTTTTTTGTATAGCGCGTGACGATGATGGAAGGATGCGTGAGTGCGATACGAAAATAGCAAGTTGAAAATGAAAATCATTGAATAATGTTTTATTGTAAGTTCACTGCGGTATATGTAGAACGAAACTGTGCGTGCACGAGTCTACGACGATGGTACCATAGCACAATGTTCGTAGAACAGCTAATTCGATTGGCACACTTTTTTCCGTATGAAGATGAGATTGTAGACGTGAGAAGAGAGCTGTCCTAACATTCGAATCAGCATTCAATGAGTAATCTCTTTTCTCTATCACCGAATGATAAAGTATTTTTCGTTGTTTATTGTTAAAGTTTTTTTAATTTATTTTTGTGGTTTCGTACACTTCTAAATACACTGCTTTACATTTCTTTCACTTGAAATCCATCAGATTTTATTATTGTTGTGCTATATTTTCTGTTTCGTTGTAGATCTATTAATTTTTACTTTAATAAACTTACAATATAAATTTAATTTTTTCTATCAGCAAATCAAATATCTTTTAAAAATTTTTAAGAATCTGTTGGTTATTAAAAAAGAAACAAAATGGTTTTAACTATAGATCTAAATTTTAATGAATTAAACAATTGAGTAAAGTCTATTTCTAAAGATGTTGGATTCGAATGTTTAAACAATTCATCCTTGATATTTCTTCTGTATCAAATAATTATATCATCTACGTAGTACATACGAAAAAACAAAGGCGACGTTGCGTTACTTTTTAATCAATTCTTTATTCGTTTCTTCTATTTTGAAAATGTTTAGCAACGCATACATAGGTCTGAACCAAAGAATTTTACAAGTCCTCTGGGAGGTACCGTGTAATATTCTTTATCCGTTTACTTTTTATTACTCCTTTATTCTTTCTTATTTCTACTTTGACGACGCAAGCAGCCTTTCTGTAATATAGTGTAAAAATAAACTTATTAAGGAGCATAGAGATGAAATTCTTTGGATCATACCCTAAGAATATGCTAATAATGTAATTTTATGATGTAAAAAAACTGTTCGTTGTAATAAAGTAATGGCTGAGATGGCTGATTTTTGGTAAGAGAATTTTTGGGTCTTATTTCATTTGAAACCTTTACATTCATTTATCTTTCAGTAATACATTTGAATATTTGAATACAAAATACCAAAAGGTAATAACACGACAATTTCCATTAATACCAAAATTATAAAGCACGCAAAATATTTTATTAGATAAAAATGCTACCACGGCAATAATAAGTGGACATAGAACATAAAAAAAATGAGTCATTATGTCGTATTTTCTTAAAATTATCATGGAATAAATAAGCATATACTTATATATTTACAAAAACGTGTATATTATAAATTACCTTTACAAAATCACTAATATTTATAAAAGTGCAATGCAAAAGAATTTTGAAATTTCAGCATCGGTTCATGGTGTGACATGTCAAGATTTCTTTTTTGTCAAAACATTGAAAGGATGTTATTAGCGTATATAAATATATACATACATGTTACAACATAAGTTTTTTCTCGTTAAATCGATACAAAGATATAATCACTGTACATATAAAGTAAGAAAATCTCGGGGAAGATGATTGGAAGAAGCAGATAATGTTTCAAGTAAAAGGACCGCAGTTTTTTTAAAACTTGTGGCATGAATTTTATTCCGAGATTTACAACAAAACCGTTCGATTTGTATGGTTTAAAATGCCGCTTTGTCGCTTGAAGATATGAAACATTGACACGTACAGCATAAGTAATACAAGACAATTGTGAACAAGTCCAAATATACAATTCATTGTTGAGAAATACAACTCGAATGAAACTAATAAAGGTTAAATTCACTGTTTTTTTGACTGATTATTTCTTTTTAAACTCTCTATAGTCACTTAGTGCGAGTGTTGCGCGCGCGCAATTGCGTATATGCGTTCACTTTTTATTTTCTTCCTTTGTCTTTTTCTTACTGCATCCATCACGAGTGTTTTTCTGTTCGCTTGAAATAGGCCCCGTGTTAATACCCAGGGAGGTACAATCACTAATTATCAATAATAAGACTCGCTTGGCTTCTCCTCTCTGGGCCCCGCCAATCTTGTTTTCACTATGTATATCACTTCTATTTCATGACATAATTTAGGTACAATCTTAATTATTTCAATATTAATGAGAATATTAATAAGTATGTTTTATTTTTTCTGTTTGCATGAATTAATTATAGCTCGTAATTAATTATTATCATTATTATTTATAAAGTCTCTTACACTAAGAATCATCAGACATGAAGGAATTTTGGGATTTCAGCTCCTCTAGTGTCTGAATTTGTTGACGAAGGAACAATATCCTGAAAGAAATAAACAATTGTTTTTAAATAAATCGGGAAAATAACGTTGATACTTTATCATGTAGAAAATATATTTTTAAATTAATATGAAAATATAAGATTATAACCTTTGTTCCTGCAGTGTTGCTTGAATTTCCGTCAGCCTCACTATCGATCGAGCCGTTTTCAGTTCCGCAGATACCCGCGTACATTGTAAACTGCCCATAGTATGTGCTTCTTCGCTTAATTTTTGCGCCTAAATGTAATAACGTAATTATAATAATTAATTTACTGCGATATACAAGTTTCTTTTTGATCTTTTCATAAAAAATTCTAACTGAGCGGTAGTTAATGAGATTTAAAAAAAATAAGAATTAGATTTTACCTGTTTCTCTAGAATATCTGCAGGAAATGCACGCACGTGTTGCGTTAAGTCTTCCCGATAATGATTAGCTAGCGAGGGTGTCAGCGAGGGCGTAAGAGGTGGCTGAACTCGAGACAACGCCTGAAGACCACCATTTCCCAAACTTCCTAAAGTGCCTAGAGTACTTATACTCTGCAGTGAACTTATATTTTGCACACCACTATTTGCACCTCCAGGACTATTCACTTTAAATATAAATACAATTATATTAAACTCGATAATAAATTATCACAAAAAGTTTTATATAATAGTCTGAATGAAATGAAAAATTTCACATAAAATCTGTATAAATAACTTACACTTTCGAGCGTCTAAACAATCCTGGGTTTCAGAATGCGTTGGCGTTGGAGGTCCTTCACCCGTAACATTGCTACTTGTATCCACTTTTAAGGGTACCATTACATCAGCTGCACAGCTCGTTCTGTCTCCTGACTGTTAATTGCAAAAAAATTATTTAATACAAAAATTCGTTACTTCAATAATGACCCGAAGGTGTACATAGTAATCAAATTTCATAAGAGTGTAAAGAGATCTGATCTTTTTCTTATGAAAAGTATAGTTATATTTACTTGTCGGGAGAGAAGAATGGCTGTTTGAATAGTCTGAAGAGCTTTTTGCGCATCAGGTTGTTCCTTGCCAGTTATTTGTGATAAAAGCCGCGGAAGATTTTGAAGCGATACAGGTGGACCAGGTGCGTTACTTCCATGCTGTTGCGTAGGAGAACCCAACTTCCCAGGAGTTTGCGATACGGACGTTGGGTGAGACGTTAAACGGGGTAACGCTAAAAATATTCAATAACAATTGCTTGTAAATGTTTTTGAAGAATATATGACCCGACAAAATGCAGTTTGATACTAACCGGTAGCTAAAAGTACAGGTCCTTGTGGCATCGAATCGTGGGAACCTGAAGTAACAATGGTCTCAGACGTAGGCGTCGAGTCGCCCGGCGAAATATCCATATCCTGAGCTTGACGATCTTGGGTAGCTGCCTGTTGAGCAGCGGCAGCTGCTGCAGCTTGCTGGCTCTGGGATACAGACGAGACGGCGTCATCACGACAGGAATCGCGATCTCGATCGCGCTCACGATCCCTGCTACTGCCGCCGTCCTTTTCGGACCGATCCCGATCCCGTGACGACGACGAAACTTCGTCACGACTGCTGCCTCCGCCTGCACCACCGGATGAGCCCCAGTAGTCGCTGCCTCGTTTATCCGATTGCCGCGACGACGACTTGCTGCTCCCGTCCCGCGTGCTGCTACTGCTGCTGCTATTCAACCGCGAGTTGGAATGTTTATCGTGACCTAGGAAAATGATTAAGAGCAGCGGTTGATGAGTGTAATTCAGGACTATCAATTTGTTTGTTGATAGATTAAAAGCTCGTGTTTAAACTATCGATGAAAAAGTCTACTTATTACTTCAAGAGTAATTTTTTTTAAAATTAGTGAATCTGTTAATTTAGTAAGGGTTTTTTTTGCCAATCACAGTCATTAATAAAACGGTGATAAAATATAAATGACTTACTTGACCTAGAAGACGAGTAGTCGTTGGATTGACGCTGACGACTCTCAGTTCGAACAATCCACTCTCGTGGCTTTTCCCATTGAGACACTTCAGTTTTGCAGTTGTAATAATACTTTTTACCAGAGGAGCTCATATGTTCCGACCAATCACCAAACCTCGCCGTTCGCTCCATTGCGCCTCGCTCGTCTCCTCGTTTATCCTTTTGAATAAATGTTTTAAAATACAGTTGAATAACTTAATAAATAAGACATTTTATTTCTAATAAACTGCAGTTAATTACCTGACATGAATTATGTGTTGGTTTTCTTTGAGATGATGATTCTCTTGATGAATTCGAGGATAATTTTATTGGATGTAATATCTGTTGCAATTAAAGCATGCATTAGTATCTACTTATTATATTTGTTATGGAAACAACTATTATAATTATTTTTAGCTTTTCCAGAAAAATCTCACCTCCCCGCTGCTCCTATCATGATTGGTCCTGTGCTCAGAGTCCCTAGACTCTCGACTTCTCTTATCTTTTGGAGATCGTGTACAATCTACATACATGCAATTGTTTATTTTATTTAAAAACATACATCGGTTTAATCAGTTACTAGAATGTATATCTAAAATCAATTTACCGGAATACTTATCCCTAGAGGAGGACAACTTGTAGTCTCTATTTTCTCTCTCCTTCTTGTATAGAGGCTTGGTGGAGTAGCTGCGTGGGCTGTCTCTATCCGCTCCCATACCCAGTCCCAAGCCTCCAGCTGGGCTGTATGAGTTACCATTGGGTGAATCACGCATTCGCCCCTCATATCTGCTGTCCGACGTCGTCGACGAAGAGTAGCCACCCTTGGAACTGCTGTACTTGGCATTCTGTAAAGAAATTATGTGATCATGAGTAAAAACATACCTTGAATACTGGTCTTGAGGCTGTTCTTTTGGATTTTAAGTTAACAATTTAAACATTAGTATAGTATAAACAGAAAATAAAAGTCAGTGTTACCATTAACTTTGAAGAAACAGTTGTAAAATAATATAATTTAAATTGATACAATAATAAAATAGAAAAAACTGTGTAAGCAGTTGTACATTAGACTCTAACCTAGACTTTATTGATCAATAACCATCAACTTACATTAATTATTAATAATAATAAATTTATAGAAAAATACTTGTAATATTCATGGACCTAAATTCATGAAATCAATATTAAAAGTAAAATCTTTACACACAGTGACGTCTAATCTAAAAGTACTACATCGAGCAATCTAACAATTCAATATCTACAAGACTACTAAAAAAATCTACCTGTTTCTCCAATTTGCGTTCAATTGTTATTCAAGCAACCTTGCAAAACGTGAAAACCTTCAAAAGCTTAAACATCACCAGCCCAATTATACATTTGTTAAAAAAGAAAAAAAAAGAAAACAAAAACCAGAAGAAAAAAAATGATTAAAAAAAAAGAACCGCCTCAAGGAGCCAAGTGCATCAAACAAAAAGTCGAAAAAAAAAAGTTGTTGAGAACCGCGTCCTTGAACGTCCGTACTCGTACGACGGGGTAGTCATCGTCTTTGGCAGCGCGGCTCTGGCAGTGCCTCCACGACATGCTAACTAGATCCGGCGGCTCGTCCTCGGGGCCAGCTCCGCCAGCAGCTCGGAGCCGATAATCCGCCGGCAAGGGCTTATTGATTTTTCTTGCGCTCGTAGCCGCGGCTTCGTCGTCGTCGTCGAGTACGAGGTCCACGTCCTCGGCGTCCTCGTCGTCGAGCAGGTTATGTTTACCGCGGCGCGTCGAGGACTCTTGCGAGAGACGTCGGTGTCGTCGGTGGCGGCGGCGGTGCTGGTGCTGCTGTTCCAGGTGCTGCTGCTGCTGCTGCTGATCCGACCGAGAGCTCAGAGCGCCGTAATAAGCCGAGCTCCCGTCGAGGTCGTCTCGATGCCGGTGGCGATGATGATGGTGCTGGGGCTGCTGCTGCCGGAGCGCGTCCTCATCGTCGTCCTCGTCGGAGGAGCTCTGACGTCTGCGGGAGGATCGGGAGCGGCCGCCGCCAGAGGACGAGGAGCCCTGCCGCCGGCGCCGTTTACTCCGCTCGCCGTTCTTGCTGCCGCTGGCTCTGGCTCCTCCGGCTCCTCCTGCTCTGCCGCCAGCGTCTGCACCAGCACCGCCACTGCTCCGGTGCCGGCGTTTCCGCTCCGACAAGTCGTTCGAGCCGATGCCGCCGCCGCCGGCGAGTAGCTCCGACTTCTGCTGCAGCCGCGCCGACGAGGACGCCGCCGCCGACGACGACGACGACGCTGCGTCTCGCTTCTGTGTACGTGTGTGCGTGTGTGTTTATCGGGCGAGCGTGTTTTCGCAACCGGGCCCGGGGGAGCGTGAGAGACACCGGGGAACGACGAAGAAGACGACGACGACGACGACGACGGACGTGCGTGTGGGTGCGTAGGTTGCGCCGTGAAAACAGAAACAGAACGGGAACAAAAAGATGGGGGTTTGCTGTTAGCACTTGCTGCTCTGCCGCGGAGACCCTGGCTGGATTGCCACTCTCTCTCTCTCTCTCTATCTCCTTTTTCTCTCCCTGGAGCAGCAGTAGGCCGCGCGTACTTACTTACGGCCAAGTGCCTAATGCAGCAGCAGCAGCAGCTGATGCATTGCTGCTGTTGCGGTTATGAGCGATCCTAGTCACTTGGACCCTTCTGACTATTACCTCGACCGAGAGGTACGCGCGGCCCCTGCAGCAGCGGCTACGCGATAAATCGGCTCCATCTTTGCGGAGAGGCATAAGAGAGTGAGGGAGCGAGAGAGCGAGGAGGCGAGAGAGCGGGCCCCTCTCTCCCTCTCTCTCTCTCTCTTTCTCTCTCTCTCTTTGCGTCTGTGGGATACGTACGCGACTTTTGTGGCTCATAACCTAGAAAACAGAGACGAGCACCAAGTCCTCTATCCGCTCTTTTCACCCTAATATCGCGACCCTCTCGAATAATGCGACGCGTTTCTAATGATGCCTCAAAGCTCCCTTGCTTTGTTTTCATTTTCATTCGAAGCTAATTGTCTGCGTATTATTGACAGCGGCCAGTTTGCTGAGCTTATTTCCTCATGAATCACACTGGCGATTTTCGTGTTTACATTGACGTTTACAAGCTTGTACAATTGAAACGAAAACAAATACTACTATAGCATTGATTATTCTATGAAATTTTTTGTATTTCAATTGTAATTTTCAATGAACGATGAAAGATTTTTTTAAATTGTTACTACTTTACGTGGCAGGCATTGAGTTGGCACAGATAACATTACTACAGCAATATTCTTTACTAACAGCAGCTAAATAGAACTGTATTGTAAAACGCTAATTCTTCAATTTGAATAATTTATTGTTTTGCAGTTTTGACAAATCAATTTATTAAACATTTACTTGAAGAATTAATACATTTTTAAAATCAATACTTATAAGAAAATATTTACAGATTTAATTGGATCTACTTGTTAAATCTAATACTATTAATAACTAAATTGACAACAAATTAATACAATAGATAATAATTATATTTTTATAAGAAAAATCAAATATACATAACTAATCATGCTTCAAAGTGACAAAATTACAGCTACTTAATTGTATTGAAATTGACATTATCAAGAAAAATGTTTCAATCAATTTACCCTTAAAAGACCAGTAACCAGAGTATAAAGTGTCTGTCTAGTTTTCAAAAATCAATAAAGTACCAGATCAGTTATCCAAAATTAGACAGAACTATGGCTGTACTTTGATAAACTCTGAAATGTATACTGTGCAAACACCCTGCTAGAAAAGACATGTCGCACTTCCAAGAATAATCAAAAGAGAAAAAAACATCTACAGGGACAAATCTCTAGGGTGCACGAAGAGAGAAGCTCTTGCTCATAACAAACTTAGCAGCAGACGCATAATTACCTGATAGGGATGGGCCTGATGCTTTTCGAAGTACCTGAAATCAGAAAGATAGGTCTCATTGAGTCTGGGTGTGCAACGGAAATTACAGCAAGTAGTATTTAAAGACTACACACGGCAATCATTGACGTGTGCAGAGAGCAGCTAGCTACCGCTACTGCTGCTGCACACGCACACTCACACACACGGAGCCGCGCGCGCTCCCACACTCGCTCACGCCCACGGTGGACTTGATCGCCGTAGCGAAAATTTCGAGAGAAAAAACTCTTCGAGGAAGCAGGCCGTCGGTTCTAGGAGCTAGTGGAGTCAGAACAAGTCTCGGTCTTCGGTGGGAGACCTGCGACGAGGACGAGGGACCTAGTGCTGGAAGTCGGAAAAGAGAGTGATCTTGCGGGGCGAGAGGAGGGGGGGTGAGGTGGGCGAGAAGAGGTCGGGTGGGCTGGCGAAGACAAGAGAGAGAGAGAGAGAGAGAGGAGGGGTGGCGGCGACAGCGGGTGGTGCGATAAAAAGGTTGCGGGCAAAGTAAAAAAGGGTCGGTGGCCTACCCATCGTTGATCCTTTGTGGTTTCCTCGCATGCATTACCATCAATGCCGGTGTCTTGGGAAATACTCGCGGCGCTCGGGACTGATGTTTACCACGCACTCTTGCAGCCTACTACTACTGCTGCTAGCGAGTGCTGCTGCTGCTGCCGTGAGATTCGCGATGGCCGCTGCTGCTGTTGCCTGGCGTCATAAAAGCCGCATTAGCGAGGGCCGCTCCGTTGGCTGATTTCTTCTCTCTTCGTCGGAGCGCGCAGCGGGGACACGCGGACGCAGACGGAGAGAGAGAGAGAGAGAATATATGTGCGTGAAGAAGCGCAGGCGGGCGGGGGAGAGGTAGTTATACACTCCAGAGCTCTCCGTCGTGCGTGCTGTCTCTCTGCTCTCTGCGGGGCGCTCTTCTCTGGGTATCGTCGCGCGCGCCGCCGCCGCCAGCCACCAAAAAACCAAAGTCCTCTTCTCCTCGGCACTCTCGCTCTCTCTCTCACACGCGCCCTCTCCGCACCGCCTATGGCCTTTTCCAGCGGAGCTCCCGGGCCTGCTGATGATGATGCTCCGATGCCTCCTCGACGTACCGAGTACAAACGGAGAAGAGAAAGACAGCTAGAGTTGCGTGACAGCGGGGCACGGGGAGGGGACAGCGGCCAAAGGAAGTTGTTAAACTTTTGTGCGCGCGACGATGCTGCGCTAGAAGAGTCAAGAGAGAGAGAGAGAGAGAGACACTCCGATTGCGTTCTTATTTTAACGGGTTAGACAGAGACAGCGAGAGCTCGGTGAAAACTCAAAGATGGCAGCCGAGTGGCGCCAAAGCGCTCGTTTGAATTGTCCTTTTTAGAGTTTTTATTTAGGCTTTTTTTTAATTTCGTTTCTTATCGATGCCCTTTAAAAATGATTATGAAGGAAAAGGTTATTGATGAATAAGCGAAAAATTAGGTTTTTACAAATTCATAATGTATTTGTGGTTTTAACAATGATTTTCTTCGGTTAAATTTTTTGTTTCTATTTCAAACCTTTTTGACACTCAATCGAGCATATTTCAATGTACAAGTAATCGCGTAATGTTTCAAACAATACGGACGCCGGGCTTAAACCCACAATCTGCGGATTATCCCGTTATACAGAGTTTTATAAAAATATTTCATTTACTTTTGAGGAAGGTCGTTTTCGCGAAGGAAATCACACAAACGTTTAGTGGTATATATTGTGTCAGCAATTTCGCCTACTTTCGCATTTTAGCACAAGCGTGATTTCATGCTGTTATTCGTTCTTGTATGGTACAGATTTACAATTATGCCAATGTTCAAAGGTATTATATGTTACAAAATAATTGAAATCAATTATGCAGTGGTGCATTTACATTTATACTTAATTCAAAATATCACATTCTTACTTTATGTAGATATTCTTAAAATTCTAGAAAAAATATTTTAATGACTTACTACAACTGTAATAAACTACATATTAATACAGTTCATTATTTAATAAAAATTATGGTATGTACAAAATTACTACATTAAGTTGAATTTTCGATTTTTTTTTTTTTTTTTTTTTTTTTTTTTTTTTTTTTTTTTTTTTTTTTTTTTTTTTTTTTTTTTTTTTTTTTTTTTATAATTAGTCAGTACAAAATTAGTTTCGCGACATGAAACCTTTTAGGTCTTATATATGTTTGTTCTAATAAATCACGAGTCTCATACACTAGTGCTTGTAAACCAATTCAGTTTGTACTCCTTAATGGCTTGATGAATTTAACAAGTTATGATTAACAATTTTACTTATTTTTATAACAAATATTTAATGCACAATTTTATTTATCAAAGGCATGATTCTTTTCACAATATTAAAATATGATTTAAAAAAAACAATGTGTTGTATATAACTTGACAAATTAAATATCATAAAGAGTATTATAAATAAATTTTATAATTATAAATTTTTGTAATTTAAAATTTTATCAGTTTTGTATACTTTAATGATTAGCAGTGGTAGAATCAAGAACAACAGTACTATATTAAAATATCTTAATGATTAAATTATTTGTTTATACAGTTCAAGTACTGAATTATACAACAGGCTCATAAATTTTACCAATAAGCATGATAAAGTACACAATATAAATGCTTTTTTCCATACTATTATATTCCGGTTAAGTATCAACTCTAAAAAAAAATAATAAGAAAATGTTTATCAAAATCAAACCAACAATTAAGTAAAAAAGCAATAAACTTAATGCATTACAAAATGTGACATTGTGATGTATTTTATAATTATACACCTTCCAAAGATGCCTGTTACTCTTGGTTCTTGAGTGTACTTTAAAATTAAATGTTACAAATAATACAATAATCATAATTAATATTGTACAATACAACAGCATTAATTGTATTTAATACTGTTTCTTTCTATGGAAGACATAAAATTCAACAAAGTAATGTATAGCACAGCAAAAAATTGCATTCTTGTACATTATTGATTGTATGATTTTAATCAAGCAAATTACTCTGTTTTTAGAATCCAACACTTCTTAATAGTACTCTTTAAATATTTACAGTATGCAGTCGCAAGTAAGGCGTACATTAACATACTAAAACATATATTTATAAGGAACAAATAAAAAAAAACTTAAGTGTATAAAGTTGCAAAAAGCGACACAGTTTGATTAGAAGTAGTAGCAAATCAAATGGCAAAAACATTTCTCAAGTACAAGTTTTCCTAATTAAATTTACAGTATAAAAATTTAATACCTAATAACACATCAACGTACGTGCATTTCAGCTGGCATTTGACACGTCAATGTCAATAGTTTCATCTTTGAGTAACATTCGTTTATCCTCTTTTGAGCCACCTTGCTTTTTGCCACCTCCCTTTCGCTTGCCCCTGTTTAGTACTCCATTTTCTTCGTCCATCATTCGTAGGATTTGAATTTGATCAGAACTTTCGAGAGGCGCAATGGAAATGTCTCGAACGGCTCGGAATTTACCGCAGTTATTTAAATGTTCGTTTTCCAAACGGAAAAAGTTCCACACAAATCTTCTGCAAAATAAAATTAAGATTTACACGTCATTAAAATGAATATATCTAATCTGTCACTAACTAACAAAAAATGTTACCTAAAAACTTCTAATGGAGCAACAATCGAGGTCATTAAATCACTTCCAATGTATCCATACTCAGTCATAACAAAACTTACAATCCATACAAATCTCAATATAAAATCTTCAATTATTGCAAAATAATAGAAACTCTGAAAATAATAATTAGAAAAGTAACTTTTTTTTAATACAGCAAAATTAATTAGAATTAAAACTTACAGATGAAGAATAGACCACTTCTTCTCTTAAAAATTTATTCTCGCCTGCATTACCATCTAATAGGCCCCAATCCATCTTTATATCCCAAGTATATGAGTATATTGAATTGATAAAGCAGCTAGCAAGCCACAACCATAGCCACGGACTTTCCCAAGATCCCTTGTATTTACCTAGAAGCGGATAAAAACATATTTTGCATTAATTAATTGTACAATAATGAAAGTGAAAATACATGAAACCGGTTTTTCATAAAATACCTTCGTTCTGAGTGCGCAATGTAAGAGTGATAACAACTAAAAAGGTCGTGGCATACTTTCCGGCGTTAGCAAGATGCGGGAAGGCCTCTTTGGAATCACGGTAACGTCTAATGCATTGTGCAAAACGGAACCATGCGGGTAAACAATTCACAATGGGTCGAAGTATGACCGATCCTTGCGACGTACACTGAGTCGCATCACCTGCCTCCAACCAATTACCATTGGTCAAATAGAAGCAAGCAAGAAAGTGAAAATCAAGGAATGCTGCGACCAAACTATTCAGTTGATCAGCCAGCCAGAAATCAGCGAAATTAACGTAGGCAAGAGGTGCAATAAGTACTCGCCACTAAAACATAACAAATTATTTAATTATTTAAATTTATAAGTGTATGTGTTTTGGATTGAAAAAATAGCTACTTACAACTATTCTTAACAGCCAAAAGCGTGCTTCGTGCCGGAAAACCTTAAACGGATTCAAGAGAAACATGAGCATAATAACTACAAGAGCCAGAGGATTTACGTAAGGCGGTATGCTAAGGCTAGCACTGTACAGAAAACTGAGTAAGCTGAGAGTCCAGACAACACCGAGCACTGCCGCTAACTCCATGAGGTGTTGCTCAGACAGGTGATTTCGAGGATCCAGCTCAAAAATAAGTACATGATTGACTCCCGACGACCGCCAACCGTAGACGTTAACACCAATTAGAAAGAGAAACTGAATTATAAGCAGTGGGCCTCGGTACAATCGAAAAGCTATCTTCAGGTTCTCACCGTTGTCGTGGAATATAGCTGAAAATTTTCAGGTGAAATATTTTATATACAGATTATAATTATCAGTGAGCGCATTTATCGTATACCGTACCTGATAATACTACAGTTACAAAAAGCACTATAAAACTACCGGAAAATAGACCGACTTTAAACGTTGTCCATGGACTTTGGTGTTCTCCCAATGGTGGAACACGAAGTCTTTTCATAGCTCTCTGTCGATCTCCACCTTCCAATCCACTTGTCACTGTAGCTTCTGTATCCTGAATAAGTTTGTCTATATCCTTTGATGTGTAAAAATGAGCAGTCTCTACACATTCCATACGCCATTTTGATCCAGCATCGACCGATAATAACTACACAGTGAAAAATTAAAATTACTCTTCAATAAGTAAGATTATGTTATAAAAAATCTAACTTTATGTTACCTTATCATGTTTCTTTAAAATTTTTCGAAAACCAGTGTAATTAAGATTCTGATAATTTTGTAGAAGAATAAGAGATAAATAAAATTCTGAAAAGGCAAGTTTAAGTTCTCTAATCTTCCTGGCTGGAAGTTGACCTTTAACGGCAACTTTTCCTTTGTTCTTTCCACTCCCATGCTGCAGATCTTGGGCAGTTTTTAATTCACTTTGCAATCCTGCATATTTACGTGTAGCTTCTGCTAATTTTTCTGGAAAAAAAATTCAAAATTGTCTTGTGAAATAATTTTATTTTATTAACAGCATAAAATTGAAAAAATGTTGAAATCAATTACCAGAATAGAAAGTATTAATTTTCTTCAGCTCTCTATCACAAAATGTAAAAAATACTTCATCAAATGAAGCAAAGTGCCTGGTTATTACTTCAGGTTCCACGCTTTCAGCTGAAGGTGCTTCTTCAACTGCTGTGTACAGCATTGCCTTCATTTCCTACAATACCACAATATTTTAAAAATCATTTAAAAACAAAATAATAAAAGTAATTTTATTATACATACCTCATAGCTTATGTATTGTTTCCTCCATTCTGGAGTAATATGAGCAGAGAGGTGTTCTGCAAACTTCATTTTGTCCTAGCCTTGGTATTCAGTCCTGTAAAAAAATGAAATTGTAGATTTTTATCGAGAACACTTTGCAGCTCTCTTATATACAAGAAGCTAAGCTCTTTATTAGCAACTGTGTCTCTTGAATAAACCCACTTAAAAAGAAACAGTAGCAAAGTGCCTAGTAAGGGTACACAAAACCATTGACATGAATTACTGTTGTGTATTTGAAACTGTATGACCTAGATTATAAAGCTTACAACGATAAATCATCATTCTAAATGTTTAAATATTACACTTTCTCATAGTTCTAGTCATCACTATCTTTAAGAAACCACTTTAAAATACTTTACAAGATTGTACAAACAAATATGTTATTCAGAATTGTTTTTCTCAAAAACATAAAAAAACTCGTCGTCAAACACTAAATTTCCCTGAAATACACAACAAAATACATAAAAAAAAAACCTTATCCATGAAGCAACAATGTCTTTAAGATAAAAACAATGAAAAGTATTCTTACTGTCCCAAAAACCACAACGAACAGGTCTAAAAAAAACCAATTCCCAACTCCGTTCGCGCACTTATCTCGACTTAATCAGTCCCCTATTGTAATAGCGCATGCCAAGAAATTAGCCAGCGAGCCTCCTCGCGAGTTAGCTTCGTCGGGACAATTATATCTCGTAGCATAGCAAGTAAAAGAGAGCGAGAGAGAGAGAGAGAGAGAGAGAGAGAGAGAGAGCAGAGATAACCACACGTCGATCCTCCAAATAACGAGAGAAAGAGAGTCTATAGGAAAGAAAATGATGAAATACACACCTAGTGCGAAAAAAGCGGAGCTTCAGCGCGGAGTCTTCGTTGTTGTTATTGCAGCGACTTCTCGGTTAACGAGCGATCGAACATTATTTTCCTTTTTTCAATTTTTTTTCCACTCCTCCCTCGCCGCGCGCGTGCGACAAACGACGTTCTCGCTGTCGTCGCTTTCCACAAACAATCGCGTCACGTGACAGCCGATCGAGCGCCCGCCAGCGCGCTCTCCCACGTCACAGTCGCGCAAATGCAGCGCATAAACATATCAGCTGCTCGCTCTCTTTCTCTCGACTTCTTCTTCTTCTTCTTCTTCTTCTTCTTCTTCTTCTTAGGAGAAAGAGAGATAGAGAGAGGGAAGGATTGAACCAGCGGCTATTATAATCTGCATTTCTGCTCGATTAGAGTCAAGGCTCGCTGTTATTTTCTCAGGCGCGATTTCAGCTCAGCTGCGAGAGAGAACTTGAGAGTTGGCTTTGAAGATCCGCTGCATGATTAATTAGGACGATGGAAATTTGGAATTTTTAATTATTTCGATTTTGTCTAAACTTGAATATTTCAATTTTCATTTCAATTGTTGTTCAAATCAACTATTAGATATTCAAGCATTTTAAACGGCGCGGGGTACAAGTGTTGAGATATCGATCGTTGTTAATTTATCAATTGAGTAACCGACTGATGGTAATCATTTCTATTTGGCTTGAATTTGTTGTTGTATGTTTAATTAACATAAAATGTATCATATCATTAAAAGTTTTATTCGTTACACTGTTAGGAAGTTATAATTGACATGAAGTTTTTTACCTCAGTTTTAAAAGTAATAAAATAAAAACAAGAGCGTTTGATATTTCTACACATATAAATAATAATAATAAACCTAACAAATTAACGACCTGTAACAAAGATTAAAATAGTTAAATTTAGCGTTACAAAAGTGTAATAAAAATGCAATATAAATAATACCAGTTTTAACGTACCCAGGGGCAAAAGCCTCTTTCTACCAAGAAGTGAAAGTAGGAAAAGAAAAGCACTTACCGTATGCATAAAAAAAAAAGAAGAAAATACGGCAAAGTAGCATACGTCAATCATGCGGAATACATTAAAGATACTCTGTCTCGCTGAAAGTATAATTAAAAAATAAAAAAAAATATGAAAATTTCAAAGCTTTGTGGCATATTTGTCGCGAACGCACACACATGTCGCGGAGACTCGTGGGCAGCTCTCGATTCAAGCTCGAAATTTAGGAAAGAGCACGAAATCAATTTATCCCGTATTTCGGCCGGCATTATTATTCGTCGGCTATATTAATGCCGACTGTTTTATTTATGACGATACAGCCTTGAGATTGCATTACGTAACGCCAGTGTAGTTTTACTGGATTAGACGATATTGCACCGCGAGAGAGAGAGAGAGAGAGAAAGAGGGAGAGTAATTAACATTGATTAAAAAAGGACACAGCAAAGCCGCCTCAGACAATGTCTTTATCGTTTACTCTGCATATTTTTCCTTATTTACCCGTGTGCGCGCGTATCCTTATCTTACTTTCAAAAGTCTACTCGTGTAGTTTTTTTTTTTTTTAATTTAATACGGAGCGCGAGCGAACGCACCCGAGCATGTCGAATTTAAATTTCAAAATTGATATTTTAATTTTATAAGCGATCGCATGAGAAAGCGCTTACAGCTGAATTTCCATTGAAAATCGGTCAACGCGCAAGTGCTATTCTGTATATAACACATAAACGCACAGCGATATTCGTCGTAGTTTCCTCCTCGGACACGCTCGCTCATTAATTTGCATGAACGTTCACATGTTGCTTCCTAAAAATGCAACTTAAGCAGACTCGTCAATGTACGACTCGTTGAATTTCATTCCGACATTTCCAATAAAAGAGAGAGAAAAAAACTTGACGCTTTAACGATGCCAACTGACTTTTACGACGTTACATTTTTCAAATTTTGTTTGCATATAAAACGCGCATCTCTAAATCCGAGATGGAAAAAAAGCGGCAATAGAACGTATTGCCCTTGAAATGCCGAGAGTAGCGCTTCGCAATTCGCGGTGAATCAAGCCTGCAGCGCGAATCTCGTCAAGGACGCGCGCGAGAGAGCGCAATATCGCGCTGGATCCTCCGTCTCAAGACTCCCACCACGTGCGCGGCTGTACAGCTGCGAGAGTGTAAGTGAGAAAAGTTTGAAAAAAGAAAAATTTTCCGGTGAACAGGGGCCCATCGACAATTTTCAATGTATCAAGCCCTCGTATTATTTCGCGTAATTTTCAACAATTCCTTCCCTCTCTCTCACGTACTGACATTCTTATGATTCTAGATAGGCACATGTGATTGTTGCTTCTATCCATGCCACGTTCATTCGCCCCTCTAAGTCGCGTTTGTATTTCTCATCCTTTTCGTTTCTTCTCTCGCTCTGTCTTGTGTCTCAGTGTCGGATCAAGCAGTAGTCGAGACCTCGATTTTTAATTGCGCGCTTCACCAATTGATCGTTCCGCTGATCGAGAGATCATTGAAAATTATATTCTTCAATCCCATCACGCTCGTCTTCTTTTGAGAAAGAAAATGCAGCCATCTAAAAAAAATTCAAAATCAACGTTCAGCGAGAAAAAGAATCTCTTGAAATTTTAAAATAAAAAGAACGAGTTCGAAAGTAACGTACGTTCCATGGGTAAACAGTTTAAAAACCTGGTCGAGTAGAACAAAAGGGAATTTCGAAGTAAATAGGGCCCCGGTCTCTACATCCTCAACTGCAGGCGTAATCTGCGGTGAAGCTGAAGCAGCAGCAGCGTGTCTCGTGTGTCCGGCCCTGCGTATCAAAAGCCTGGTATAGAAGGGGGGAGAGGTTGCCCCCACCAAAGTGCTCTCTCTCTCTCTCTCTCTCTCTCTCTCTCTCTCTCTCTCTCTCTCTCTCTCTCTCTCTCCGCTCCGCACGCCCCCCCGCTCCCGGGCGGCGCCCGCGCCCCGCCCCCCGCGTTGTTCGTGGTGCGCTGTGCGTAAAGTCCTCCTCGTCCCGTAATCTTCCTCGACGCACAGAGCCTCTTCCTCGTCGGGATCTATCTCCTCCAGAGAGCCGCGAGTCCATCCAGGCTGCGTGGCACTGTGCCAGATAAAGAGAGAGAGAGAGAGAGAGAGAGAGAAAGGCTACACGGTAAAGGGAGAGTGTTCCGGAGCAGAGAGTAGCGTCTCTTGGTCGTTGGCACACGGGCGTGTGCTCGTAGCGATAGAGAAAGGAGAGGCAAGTTCTTCGCCAGGGAGCGAGGGTGTATAGAATGCGCCGTGCGTAGCCCCCTGGCCGTGGACGCGTGTCTGGCTCTCCCGGCAGACGACGAGGAAGATCGCGAGGGCCGGCCGGCTGCTCTCCAGGCTGCCGGGAAGAAGAGCAGCTCTTCTCCCCCGTCGCACTCTCATCTCTCTTGGCCTCCACGCGCACGCACACAGACACACCTTCCGGACTGCCGCCGCGCTGCACCCAAGGTGAGTCTTGTCGTGGGGAAAAACGAGTCGCACCCGAGTGCGCTCTCCTGCTGCGTGCCTACGTGTGACTATCCCCGTTCTCTCCACACACCCCCTCTTTCTCTCTTTCTCTCTTCCGTGAAGCTTTCGAAATACGCTCCTTCTAATTTCGGCGAGGGGAGCGCGCACACGTGCACGTACACCACGCAAACATGGTTGTAACGGGGAGAGAGAGAGAGAGAGAGAGAGAGAGAGACACGCGCGTGAAAATGAGCGCCGTTTTCTTTCGACCAAAATCCATCAAGCACTCGTGTTTATAATAAGTGAAAGAACGCGTAAAATGATACAGCCGTAGGCAACAATCTCTGTCTCTGATAGAATGTAAACAAAAGATATAGGACTCCGCTTAGCGCGGGAGCAGTAAATATTCCATCATCCGGATGGAATTTTATCTCCGACACTCGGCGGAGTGACTCTTGGTTAAAAGCATTCGACCACGTTTATCGAAGCTTCTTATACTATTGCTTTTTTTCGTCGTCCACGCTCTCTTGTCTATTTTCGGAGTCGCTGCTGTTAGAATTTTGCTAACAAGACACACAGACGCAGCGAGGTTTGCACGCAGCTGCCAAGTTGTGCTACATATATAGAGAGACCCATCGATCTTACTTCGATTACGGTCGATTTCCGCGATCGAGGGGGAGGAAGGGATTTGGAGCCAGAGTGTGTGTACAGATTGCCGAGGACATACACGCCGAAGATATGTGTGTCACGTAGAGCGCCCAGCTGAAAACATTCGCGCGCACCTCGGCTCTCCAAGTGAGAGGACTCTGTTCGTTTCTCTCTCTCCCACTCGATCGGCTGGCCGTTATGGACGCCGAAACGTGTACAGTGTGTGTTTACGGCTGCCGATGAAAGAATATTTTGTTTACGCGCTCTAGGCGTAAAATTTTATTATTTTCTCGGAGCATAGTTCTCCCACGTTTCGAAATATGCGCTTCGCGCGATGAGGCAACGATATTATTGTGCCGATAGCGTCGCAGACGAACAGACAGGCGCGCAAGTGCTCATGAGCGCGCCTCTTATCAGGGCTTTTCTTTGCGCCTCGTCATTTTGTTTTCGACCCGACGAGACGGCTGCAATTGCACGATTAATTAGGCTTATGTTGTAACGCGCGCGGAATCGTCGACCAGACGCCCTCGCTATATCGTTTCCGAAAAATGCAATTAAACGATCCCCCCTCCACACACACACACACACTGTTATTTGCCGCCAGACGAACGTATATACGTATACGCTTATGTACACACAGAACGACAAGCAACAGCAGCTCATTTGCGTCTCATAAATCTTGACCTAAAAAGTTTTATAAAAACGCGCGTAAAATGGAAAATTAAAAGAACACGTCGTCTGATAAATAGCTAGTTTTTGCGCGCGCCTGGATATATAAATATTGAATCCGCAACTCTTATAACGCAGTTCTCCACGCTATTGATACTTTGTACTTTTTTAAGACGCAACACTCGCACAATTTTTTTTTCGTCTCCTTTTACATTATCAAACTAAAAGATACACTCGCTATACGTTGCTAATTTGTCCGGCTATCAAGTCTCGCCTTAAAATTATCCTTCTTTTTTTCAAATAACCCCGAAACGAATCTACATCAGTTCACACGCATATACGAAATATGTCAAATGTCGCGCCGCGGTCGGGGAGCTGACCTCGCATTAAATTGCCGACGAAAATCCGGCTCGCGCTTGTGCTCATTGTTAGCAGCGAGAGAGTACCGTAAATTTAGGGGAGGGGGGAGAGAAAAAAAGCCGTTTCAAAAATTCCATTTTTTGTTGGCGCAAAGTGCAACGCCTGAATATTTTGGCTGGTACACATATAGCGATATCCCATGGGAGGGAACCGGCAAAAATCGGAGCTAAGAGGCGAACGTCCGGCGAACGTTTAATAATTTATCGTCGGTCAGCGAAGAAAAGGAGGAGGAGGAGGAGGACGGTGAGGGGAGAGTGAGAGAGAAAAGACGGAGAGACGGCGGCCAAGATGGCTCGAGAGTCTTGGGGAGCTTTGGAGGCAAGTTGAACGACTCTCTCGGCGAGGAAAGTGCGCGCCTAGAGATATACACGCATTGGGGGGACAAAAGGCGCTGCACTAGCTCTCCGTGTGCCTGTGTGGGTCTATGCTTTCCTTCTATTCCGATCGCGTGCTATAGGCGCCGAGAGAGCGCCTCACGCCCTCCTTCCTCTCTCTCCCCCTACCGCGCCTTGGGCTATTTTATTTATAAAAGAGACTGACCGCTCCTCGGGATTACGGTATACACGCGCGCGCGGCTCGCTTCTATGCCACAGCTGCTGCTGCTGCTTCTGCTTCTTGATAACGAGGCCGCGCGAAGATGCTGCTAGTTCCCCTCTCTCCCTTCTTACTCTCTCACCGGTTTCTATTTGCGTGACGCAAAATCGGTTATTCGAGGACGATTTTTTTGGAAAGAATTTTAAGATGATTTCTTTATGTTTTCTTTTGGCGAGACACGTGCCAGTGGAATAATTATATCGATTCGTGGGAATAGTGATTATTGTTTTTTTTTCAATCTCCGTATTTGTTTAATGAAAGATTTACAGAACTATTTTATATCGTATAAGGCGATAGATAAGTGACTCGATGTTTGACTAAAATTTATAGTCGTTTAAGGAATCTCGAAAACGAATATTCGGGCACTTACGCTTGCCACTCGAAGGAGATTAAAATGAGAAAAATAAAGATTATAATATTTTTTTCGATAATTCCAAAGCCAGACACGTGGTAATGTTCGTCTACTGGCGAATCTTATCGCGAGCTTTGCTTTTACAATTTGCAGCTTGACGATAAGACGGTAACGATGAAATTGATATATTATATCCAGAATATTCCAGGGGGGAGTGGCGCGCAATGAATAATTCGCCTCGGCCATATTTGTGATTCAATCGAAATTTCGGGTATTCCCGTAAGTTTTTAACTAACAGATTAAATGCCGATCCAGCTCACGTTGTTTGTTTCTCCAAAATATGAAGCTAGCATTGCCACGTCAACATATTTTCTATTTCTAAAGTTACCGAAATAAAAGGAAGACACAATTTTGTTTTTTTTTTTTAATCACCTGCTTGCTATAACAACCTTCAATCCTACTGAATGTACACAGGAATACGCTTCTAGGTCCATTAATTCCGTTGATTATATCGTAGTATAGTTATATACAAAAAACCGGCTTTTACGAGGAAAAACAGGCTGACAAAGTATCAGCAATTGCGTAATTACGAATTCGGCGTTTCAAACGAGCGAGAGAGACAGCGGTGGCACCGAGCCGACAGTCACACACACACACACACGCGCAGAGGGAGTTTATATAAAGCAGGAAACGTAAAAGAGCGAGATAATCTTCGAAAATAACCGTGGAGGGCCCGCCGAAATATGCCGGCTCTGCTGTATAAAACACGAGAGAAAGAGCGCGGCTCGTCTCTCGGAGACACGATAGGAGGAATATAAGTCAGTGCGGAGGCGCGCTCGAGGCACACACCCTCGCCAAGAGCCAATCGCGTGCCACGTTCTTCTCGGCGTCGACGTGGCCCACACGCGCCGCTACTGCCGGTTATTCCCACTCTCTTTCTTTCTCTCTCTCTCATTTATTTTTTGTCTCACTTCCCCTTGCGCTTGCTAAATCTCTTACTGTGCCACTTGGCTTTGTCATAGCGGCTATATATTTACTCGGCTGGTTTTATATGCCACGCGTGTAGTTTTGCGCGTCGATTCGAAAACAGGCAGTTTCGGACCCTGAGATTCGGTCAGTTTGACGAAGCGAAAGAATTTCTTTGAGAATCGAGAGTAGATGTCTCTATACGTTAGATTTTGATAAAAATAAGCGCCTCTACTTGACAACGACAATGACTTTGTTTTCGAGTTTATCGTTATAACGACCAAATCTGTTATGTTCGTTCCAACAGGCGTACAGTGATTTCCCACAGAACTAGGAAACTGAGTGACTCATGGAATGGGTATAAAAATAACTCGAGTGAATTTTCCAAAACTAGCGTAAATGAAAAAAAAATTTCCTGTTTGAAATGAAATTGATAATTAAAATTTTGACGCTTAAATAATTGAAAAAAGCTAGCGATAAAAATGTTAACAATCATCAACTTGAACATGTAATTTCGCATTCCAAAATTCAAACATTTTCTAAAAAACACGTGAACGCGATTGATTTTTTCCATCATTCTAGATATTACAATTTTTTATTAAAAACTTTATAAGAGTCTAAAATCAAAGTGCCTAACAAACAATGGCTGTTAGCAAAGGCGAACAAGAGTAAAAATAATTTAATTAACATAAATTCATAGTATAATATGATGCTCTACTGCATACTTTGTTAATAGTAATGCGCTTCATTACGTTTCTCTCTCACTACCTTTGACCTCAGGGTCTGCATTGAATTTTCATTAAAAAGAAAAAACAACCTTTATACATTCGTCTTGAGAGCTCAGCTTGAATCTGATAGTAATATTAAAGAGGAAAAAATTTTTTTTCCAACTTTCTCCTCGTGTACAAATTTGAATTGTATACAGCTTGTAAAAACAGTTGACCTAAGTTTTCAATTAAAAATTCTAAAAGCACGCTCTAGTGTGCATATCCAATAATCATCCGCCTCTATTTCTTGCTTCTACTCGGCACTTTGATTTGTTCGACAACTATTGAAAAATTATTGCTTGATTTCAAGCTCTGCACTGTCGTGCAAGCTTCGAGCCGGAAAACAAAGTCAACAATGCCATTGAGATCATAAAAATATACAATCTAATATTAGCGAGGACGCCCTGACAGTCGAAAAATCTTCGGCTCTCCGTCGCGTGCCCCCCGGTGAGCTGCATAAAAAAATAATCCGCTCATAAATAAATCACCAAACGTTTAATTAATCAATTCATTGGCTATGCTCAACTAAAGAAAATCGCTTAACCCAGCCGTGACTTTCAAATGTTGAATTTCGTTATCTTTGACGTAGGAACATTATACGAGGGTACACAAAAAAACAAAGAGCAAAGAAATCGATAAACAACGAAATACAGTTTTTCTGCCGAGCAACATTATCCTCTACCGTATCAAACACGAACAAATAACACTGGTTACGTCCGATATACGATATATACATTTATATAGACAATCGAAGGCGCAGTCGCGAGTGGCGTTATACTTTGCATCGTTGTCGCCGTTGAAAGGCGCATTAAACGAGGACGACTCCGCGGAGCGATAACGTCAGCAGCAAGAAATTGTTTACGTCGGCCGGAATAATAAAATTGAAGCCGTCTTTTCGTCGTCTCGTAGCAGCTCCAGCGGAGTGGATGTATTTCGATCGAGACTATATACAACGGAGCTTACGCCGTCACGTGCGTCGGCACGTTTGTGCGTCGCAGACGATATGGGCGCGGACTCCCTCTCTCTCGCTTGGGACATTTCAACTTAGGCACTCGAGAAAGATTCTTTTGGTTTTATTTCAAGCACTCTATACGTGTTTTCGATCGAACGCCGGGCTAATCTTCGCGGTATCACGTGCGTCAGATTTATTTGAGGTTTGACGTATATAATGCCGACCGATTGATAATGTCTAATTGAAATATGTGAAAAAACGAGGGACGAGGCTTTATATAACGCTGTTGCCGACTCGATCGAAATTGTCCTATATATCGCTATCGGCTTTACAGCAATTGTGGACAAACAAAGTTTATTATAGTTCGATCTGCCGCGTTATCAATGATATATTATAAACCGATAAGCGGAGTCTCGGTGTAAGTTTTTGAAAAACAACGCGATAAGCCGCGGCTTTGCCAAAATCATGAAAAAGTATATAATTTCGCAATAATAACCGCGCCACACGGGCAGAGACTCGATCGAAATCTCTCTCGCACGAGTTCTCTCGTCGGATAAATAAGAGGGAGAGAAAGCAATTTCGTCTGCTGGCCGTCTCGATTGCGCGTCGGATCGATCGAGCGCAAGTCAATCGTCGTTGCTGCCGCGCACGCACGCGCTACTGCGTTATAGAGCCGATAAGCGCCGTAAACACTTGCGTAGGACGTCGACGCGTCGGCCAAGTAAAGACACAACATTCCTCCACGACCTCGATGTTACTCGCGCCCCCCACAGGCGTTCGCGTGCGTATATGTACAAACGCACACACACAAACACACGTACGAGTGTGTACATTGCTGTGCGGCGCTATCGGAACGCTTTCTCTCCACACGCATGGAACCCTCCCCCCCCCCCCATTCTGTCTTATCCGGCTGCTGCTGAACTTTGCACACGCGAGCGGGCCCCCCTTGATAAGCTGCCATCCTCCGTACATGAGCCTTCTTCTATAATCTCTGCAGCTTTTCTTTACTTTTTTTCAAGATATATCAACTGCTCTTGCCTCTCAATGAACTCCCTCGAGGTGTCTTGATGTTTTTAAAATGTTTGTTTTCACTTATCTGGACGTGTCTAGAATGAGTGAGAGAAAAAAAATAGTTTTTTCGTTCCTTCGTCGAAGAGTGCGTATACATCGGAGACGGTGTATCCCGTCTGTTTACGGCTATTAAATCTGACATTCAACTCGGTAGCGCGTACACACGCGCTCGTACCTTTCTTTTTTCCTTTGAAAGGAAAAAAAAAGAAGTCGACGCTCACTTTCTATGCCGTCGCTCCCCCCCCCCCTCCCAGCCTACACGCTTCTTTTTACCTTGACACAGGTGAGTTTAGTTTCTCTTGCTCGTGGCTCGCTTGATCTCAGTGGTGAATAGACTCTGGTGATCTACGCAGCTAAGTCGGCTACAGGCGGATTCCTAGATCGGTTTGGTCAAGGTCGATGACAATGTAGCCTGTAACGCGCTTTTCATCTTATTAGGAAACTGGATTGACCCGTAAATTTTCGAATTTCGTGAGCGTTTATTTTTTTTCGGGTGTGTTTCAAAAAAAAATTTTTTTTCTAAAGAAGTGCTCACAGTGTAATAAATGTATGTGCGTCGTTGGTGCGCTAGGATATCTTTGTTTATTCAACTAAAAGCGAATCCAGGTATACATAGAGAATAAAAGTTCACCTCTCACACAGGCTTATATCGGGAATTCTTATTAAAGAATCTCCAACATTTTCAACAGTACGATTTATAATACGTACTCTGTCGGGCATTAGTCGCTAATGTCTTATGGTAATTCAAGTGGCATGTAATTGCCATGCGAGTGCGGGAATTACAAAGAGAAAAAACTGTACGTTTACGTTGGCAAATCGGTAATTTTACAAGCAATGTCCGATTACAATATGTCCGCGCGATTGCTCATCTCTATGCGGCATGACAAAATTTCCCATTTCGATCTCGGCGAGCAACAATTTCAAGTATAGCTTCCTATATACTTACACACCGGGTAATCTTATCTTCGCTGTCGTGTTCAAATCCTCTCTCTCCCGCGTATCAGCAATCATTAAATTCCTGCCGGAAATCGAAATGAGTCGTCGAGTTTCGCGATCGATGAATTACAATCTCGCGGATATGAGTATTACCAAATATTACGAGCCGATCGTGTATATCGTTTCGTCGACTTTGTGTATGCTCTCGCCGCTTTATACTTTGTTGCGCGTACAAAGCGACAAGAGAAAAGAAAGCGACAATGACAAGCGCGGCGTGGATAAGCATATACGCGATCGAGAATCAATTTGAAAGCGCGAACAAAGTTGATAAAGCAGCAGGGCAACGTATACGGGGCAGTAGACGGAGGCGCACAAGAAAAAGCGATGTATGTACATCGATTGCACGCTTAATGACTCAGGCCAAACGACGTTACGGTTTGTGTGTGTCTGCTGTGCAAATATACATAGGCAATGACGCAATGTCGTAGGTCGTTCGCACAACAATGCCCAGAGAGCTGCCTGGCGAATTCACGTGCCGCGTGTATGTGCCCTGCTAGATTTCCGAGCGTCGCGCTAAAAGAATTATGAAATCGCGCGGGAATTCGAACACTGCCTTTGGCACGGAGAGAGAGGGAGGGATTTCATTGTTGCGGGGCCTCCCTTCCCTTGCCCCGGCGCGTACAATCGGCAGGCGTCATCAAGCCCCGTCAGCCTACTGCCTTTTCGCGTGTCTGCAATTGCGGTTTTAAGTAAGGTCAAATAGTCGGCTACACTCCGCTGCTGCTTCGCCGTAGGCCGCTGGACAAAAGAGGGGGACTCGCGCTGCTTTTACCCGCACCTGTTGCTTTTGCCTGCTTTATTATTTAATATATACACGTGTGCCTGTTACGCTCATCTCTATGTAGACGAGAGAGAGAGAGTGTGTGTGATGTTTGCGCTCAATTTAGTTAGGCAATTGCTATATTATTATAGCCTTTTGTAATTGCAAGAGAAATTGATTTTATCACGCGGGAGAAGTTAAACAAATTCAAGAGGGGATAAGAGAGTGAGAAAATCGAAAATCGAAACGAGAGCGAAATGTTTAAGCGGGCGATTGGCAAAAGTCGGTTCTCTCGTAGAGGCGATCGCAGACGCGCGCGCGTGTCTCTCTATAATAATGATACTCGAGGCTTTTACGTAAGCGCGGGGCTCTCTCGTTTCGGCGGCGAGCGGCTCTCTTCGCGCGTATTTAAATCGACGCTTGGCGCGCTCAGTCCCGAGAGTCTCTCGCTCGATCTCCTTCGTCGTGTGCCGATCGAGCAGGTTTTTATCACTTTATATATGCATATATTTGTATTGTTTGCTTTCCTTCTTTTGTTACCATCAAGCCGCTCTTTCTCCGTCTATTAGCGGCGATACGTTTTTTTTCTTTTCTACCGCCCATAGTCTGCGTCGATTGTTGGCTTGCGGCTAATTTTTATGAGGCTTTTAGCAAACATCTTCTTTTTACTTGTTCCACTACTTATTCTCTGCGGGTTTCTTGCTGAATAAAAAAGCTGCAAGACGAATATATATAAAAACGTTGCGGAAAACCGCAGGGATTAAAGCAATGTTTTGTTGTTGACGATGTAGAGACACAAAATGACTAAAAACTTCCACAAACTAATTGTCTTAAACGTTAAATTGTCGTTCCAGGGCTTCTCGTTTGACTTTTCGCACTTGCTCGTGAGAAAAGAGGCCCGAGAATGGCTGAAGCCCATTCAGCCGTAGCGTTCAGCTTCTCCATCACCCACGAGGGATGGGACGTGAACTTCGATCGCGAGGTGCTCAACCTCGTTTGGCAGTCGGGCATTCGTTCCTGGAAGAAACGATTTTTCAGATTTCACGTGAGTATAACCACTTCCCAAAAAAAAAAAAACATCTGCTTCTTTTTTCTTTTTCCCTACAGCAAATGACTAATCAAAATTTGTGTTTGACGTTTACAGAACAATATTAAAAGTGGAGTCTATCCTGCCTCTCTTGCGAGCCTGTGGTTGACCGTCGTAGTGGTTACGGCGATCCACTTTGCCGGTTACAAAGTACCTTATGATCCCGTAGGAAAAGTAGCGCCTTATTTATTTGCGTGAGTATACACCGAGGCACACTGCATGTCATACGCGTGGATTAGCAATTCTTTTTATCGCTCACCAACTCGGCGATTCATCGGGGATTTATAATATATTTTGTTTCTTTCCAGTCGCGATTATACGCTTAATCTACAAGTGCTAATTCAATTCTGTTTGTATAATATAAGCAAGTACGCGCATTAATCTTGGCGATAACGATCGCTTTGAAAATACGCATGACGTTATTTTCTTTTTTTATTTCAGTACTTTCTAAAACAAAACACTTGTGTGCGTTGTATTGTTATTATTATCGTTCTCAAATCATTTAGCGATAAAACGAATATTTAAAAAAATAAAGCAACAAAGCGTGAAAAGTGTCTAAGAAGCAATTAAAATAAAAAATGTGTTTGTTGTAAATCGGCAGGTCTTACATGCTGGCCCACTTGGCGGGCTGCTTCGTGGTGGGCCTGATGCTGTGGCTGGTGACGATCTACGCGATACGCTACACGCTGAAGCTCCTGCTAATGTACAAGGGCTGGATATACGAGGCGCGCGGCCAGGGCCGCAGCGTATCGACGGCCACGCGGCTCTGGGCCCTCGGCGTCAAGCTCTTCTCCGGCTGGCACAAGCCCATGCTCTACAGTTTCCAGGGCTCCCTGCCGAGGCTCCCACTGCCCAATCTCGAAGCGACAATGCATAGGGTGAGAGAGCCCGTCTCTATCAGAGCTGAGAAATGCGCGTCGTTGTATGCTAAATAAGGATGATTTTGGTTGGCAGTACCTGCGCAGCGTACGACCTCTGCTCGACGACGAGAACTACGCGCGCATGGAGCGGCTGGCTAACGAGTTTCAGCGGGGCATCGGCGTCAAGCTCCAGCGCTACCTCATCCTCAAGTCCTGGTGGTCGAGCAACTACGTCTCCGACTGGTGGGAGGAGTACGTCTATCTGCGCGGCCGATCGCCCATCATGGTAAACTCCAACTTCTACGGCATCGACGCCATCCTCATGCACCCGACCAAGATCCAGTCGGCCCGCGCTGCCAGTGTCATACACACCTGTTTGCAATACAGGCGGCTCATCGAGCGCCAGGAACTCGAGCCGGTTAGATTACAACGATAATGATGATATCGAAGCTTGCAAGCTCATTCTTAATTTGGCCTTCTTTTTTGCTCTGCAGATTCTAATTCAAGGCATAGTGCCGCTTTGCTCCTGGCAGTACGAGCGGGTATTCAATACGACTAGGATCCCCGGCATCGAGACCGACAAGATCGTTCATTACCAAGACTCGAAGCATGTCGTCGTTTATCACAAGGGAAAGTACTTCAAGCTGCCGATTTACTATAAACACAGGCTATTGCAGCCTTGCGAAATCGAAATGTAAGTTTGTCGATAAAGAAACGTTGGTTTGATTAAGCGAAATATGTATATCTGTTTTATCGTGATTTTTGCTGTTCCTCAGACAAATCCAGGCTATACTGGACGACAAAAGCACGCCCTGCGAAGGCGAGGAAAAGTTGGCGGCGCTCACTGCTGGAGAACGCACCCACTGGGCTAAGACGCGCGAAGAGCATTTCAGTAAAGGAATCAACAAGATTTCTCTCGATCTTATTGAAAAATCCGCTTTCGTTGTGGCTTTGGATGACGTGCCTTATGAATATGACAAAGTGAGTTGATTTAAACGAATTTTTATGTTTTATTATAGCGAAAAAATAAAATAAATCTAATGAGATACTTTTCGTTGCTGAAGAATCATCCTGAGAAACTCGACAATTATGGTCGCATTCTGTTGCACGGAAAGGGTTACGATCGCTGGTTCGACAAATCCTTCACTTTGTGCATAGGAAGTAATGGCAGGGTATGCTCTTGTTTTTTTTTAAATAAAAGTTTAGTTTTTTTTCTAAGATACTCATTGAACTTTCTTTACGTTTTAGATTGGTTTCAATGCAGAACACTCGTGGTGAGTACAAAAATGTATTTCTTACAAAAAATTTAGTACAATTACTACAGTAATTTAAGTAACGATAAGCGTGTGGGAGAACCAAACATAAAAAATAAAGTACATTTAATGTCGCAAATATTTTAAGCAGTTTAGAGATAGGTTTTGCCACCAGATTGGAGATTAAAATTCAATGTTGTATGTAATAAGAAACGTCGTTAAAAGCAGTTAATTGATTTCTACGAGAAAATGATACTCTTCAATTTATTGTGAAATTTTTAAACTTAATATTATACAAATGAGCAGGGCCGATGCTGCTGTGATGTCACATATGTGGGAATATACACTCACTGAACATACATTAAATCCAGAGTAAGGTTCCCTAAAAAATTTATTATATGTTCTCTTTCTTGGTCCTTCGTAACTATTGGTACTTTTATGTGTTTTCTACTGGAAAGAAGTGTATCAAAGGTGAAAAAGGGTATCAAAAAGCATGAGTGTATTCTTCAATTATGGTTTTTTTTTATTAGAAAAAGCTGAGGATTTTATTTTCTTTAAAGTACTAGTTATAATTTATGTATATATACATGTATGTATATGTTCCTCCGGAAAGCTTTGGTTGAATAAATAGAAAAGAATAAAAACTGTAGATAGGAAGTATATGTTGAAGAACAAGAAGTCTTTAAAAAGTTTTATGTATAATGTGTGTTAATCTAAAAGAGATTACAATCAACTGTATAGCTCCGGCTTTATTACAGTTAAATAATTTAAATGTTTTATGCTTGTCTTAGGGCGGATGCTCCCATTATGGGAACTCTCTGGGAATACGTATTTGGTACTGATGTGGAAGTTGGGTAAATGTGGACCAAAAACTTTTCAAAAAAAATTGAATGCATGCTTACCTATCTTATGATGTGTAACTAAACACTTGCTTACTTCTGCTTTGTCTTAACATTTATTATTTCATCACTAACACTTCAATTCGATTACATTATCAAATTTTGCTCAGCTTTGTCTAAACAATAATAAACTACAGTTGCACAAATATTTGCTTATTGTCGATAATCGTTTTATTTGCTAAAGCTTTTTTCAATCTTTTTTTTTTTTTAATTGTTTATCTTAACTTTTGCATAAAGTTTTTAAGAAAATTTTCAAAGCACGCTCATTTTTCATTTTTCCATCCAAGCTAATATTATTTTCTTTATTACTTACAAAATAATTCTATAAAACAGATACAAAGAGGATGGACATACAAAGGGTACTCCCGAATTTACACCACCAGCGCCTACCAGATTACAGTGGGACCTTGGTCCAAAAAGCCTTGAGGCTATTGAAACGTCTTATTTAGTAAGTTTAAACTTAAAAAGACAATTTTTAAAAGTTTCAAATTATTTAACTAATAAATTGTTATATAGGTTGCAGAGGAGCTCGTAAACGGTGTTGATCTGCGAATCTATGTCCATGATCTGTACGGCAAAGGCTTTATGAAAAAAAGCTCGATGTCACCGGATGCCTACATCCAAATGGCCTTACAGCTAGCTTACTATCGCGATGCCGGCAAGTTTTGTCTTACATACGAGGCCTCAATGACCCGACTGTACCGTGAGGGCCGTACCGAAACCGTCCGACCATGTACTATTGAGTCGGCCGCCTGGGTCAAAGCCATGGAGAATAAGTCTTCAACGGTATGCAAAGTTTTACAACTGATTCTTTTGTAACGTTACACATATTAATAATGTAATTCATGACTTGCAGATAGAGGAGAGGTATAATCTCTTGAAAGCCTCTGCAGTTCAGCATCAAAAGGGCTATCAAGATGCCATGTGTGGTAAAGGAATTGACAGGCACCTGTTCTGTCTTTACGTTGTTTCGAAATATTTGGAGGTTGATTCTCCTTTTCTAAAGGTTTGCCTTTTTATTTAAGTGTATGGCAATTTTCTACTTTTAAATTTTATTTGTAACAAATTTTAAACATTGCAGGAAGTACTAAGCGAGCCTTGGAAACTTTCAACTTCGCAAACTCCTCATGGACAAACATTAAAATTAGATCTTAAAAAATATCCCGACTGCATATCAGCTGGAGGTGGATTTGGTCCAGTAGCTGACGATGGTTACGGTGTGTCTTATATCATTGCTGGTGAAGACATGATCTTTTTCCACATTTCTAGCAAATCCAGCTCTCCTAAAACGGTCAGTAGCTTTTTCTCTATTTTCGAAGTATTTTTAAATTTTTTCCAAAAGCACCAAAAATGTCATAATTTGTGGAATGTTTCTTGCAGGACTCAAAGAGGTTTGCTGAAAGGATTAAAACAGCTTTAATTGATATGAGAGATTTGTTCTTGGAAAGGAAAAAGTTGCAGAATCAAACGAATGGATTTACATAATGTGATTTTTGTGGTTGGTTTCTAGGAAAAATGAGTTATCTAGAGAATAAACTATATGAGTTTGTTGTTCATGAGAAAATTTAAAAGCTAGCTCCGGAATTTACCCGTTTTATAGTTGTTAACATACTTTGAAATTATTTTTACCGATAAATTAAGCGCACAAATATTTAAATTAAGTGCAATATTATACCGAGAGAATTTTGTAAGATTTAAAACAAAGACAAATTTCAAAATCAAGAGCTGTTTAGATAATCATAGACGGTTACAGAAACGTTTGTTTTCTGTGCGAAAATTCTTCCGACTGATAAACCTTCTCTTCCAACTCTGTGAATTTAAAGTTTTTATAGAATATACTGTTGAGTCTTAATGTGAGAATAATTTTATAAAGATGACGTTGAATTTAATAACTTTTTCGTTAAAGCAATGCAATTAGAGTAATAAGAACGCTTATATTGTAAGTGATATTACAGTAATTGTACTGTCCTTGTTTTTATGTTACGTGAAACAAAAGAAACGAAAAAGTTTGTTAACCCAAGACTATATATTAATTAGTGTCTTAAGAAATATGAAAGTGTTAGGCGTGTGAACCTTATTATAACAAAACGACTTTTTGTAATGTAAAATGTGATCGCGCCGATGTTTTTTTAGTATTAGGAAACGTTAAGTAATGCCATGATTTTAAAAATGTGCAACCTATCAATGCAAAATAATAAAATATTACAAATAATTTTGTACAAGTATATTTTCTATGTTTTTAACACACAATTAGTAATGGTATTGGTGCTTAAGTCTTAAGGTTTGCAATATATTGTTAATTTAAAGAAGAAAACGTCAAAAACAAAATCAATTTTTTAATCTGTGTACATTTTTTCATAAAAAATTACTGAAAAATTGTTTGTAACAATATTTTTCTTTAAATTAAAAAATTTACAATATATGTTTTTATAAATCTTTTCATCTATCCTTTTTCATTTTTCATTATTACTGTTTTTATCAGTTTGTTATTATATTACATCATTTTATAGAGATTCTTTATTTTGTTATCATTATTTTTTATTTTTTGTTGATAAATTATTGTTTTATAATTGTTCTTAATGTACAATGTACTGTACAAAAAATAAGGATTTAAACTTCAAAAAATAGTTTCTCAAATAAAATAAATATTTTTATTTACATTTTTTCACAAATATATACATTTGACATTTATTCTTGTTTGTCTTTTTTTATACTTAATGGAACATATTTGGCTATGTTAAGGCTTTTGCCATAACTGAATTCTTGGGAATCAGATATGAAACTATTAATCTATCAAATACAAAGTCATTCACAAGGTCCACATTTAATTTACTAAATTATTTCTTTTCAGAAGTCTTTCTGGGTGGACTTTTTTCTTTCTTTTTATTATTTAAAGTTTTACGTTTATTAGATAAAACTGCACTTTTCAATGTTGAGTGTAGAAATCTTTTATTTATTGTATCCTTCTTCTTTATCCAACCACTCGGGCCCATAATCTCTGCTCTTCTTGCTCCTATTTTTGCTTCTGCCAATAAAGCTTCTTCTGCCATTCTTAAAAGACATAAGTTGAGAATTATTACAAAGTCTAAATGTAAATTATATAAAAAATCAATGATTCGTTTAACACAAACATTTGATTAAACAAGAATACATTAAAAGTTGTAAACTTACTTTCTTAAAGTTTCCTCGTCCATTCTTGAAATAACTCGTTGAAGTTCAGAAAATACTGTTTCGTATAAATTGTTTCTGCTTGGTATCAAAATACAAATGATTCTTTAGTATTCAATAAAATATAAGTATAACTTTTAACCTTCAAGTGACAAAATTAGAATTCTAGCAGTTGTAGAAGAATGGGGAGCTTAATTCGTATGAAGTCAACTAATCTGGTTGAAATTTTCGTCAAGGAACATTATGCCAATGTAAATACTCTACATATTCGCAATGCTCAACTATTGTTACAAACAATACAAAGCAGATAAGAAAAATGAAAACAATAATATCATCTGTATCGTTCGGTCCTCAATTCGTCATTCCTAAAGTACAAAATTCCAGATTCCAGTTGCAATAATGTATCGATACCTCGAAATTACGAGTCTATCGAAATTTAACGATTTGATGACGTATCAGGTATCGCACACAATTGCAAGCATAGTCAACACAAGTTCACGAGTAGCTTTCTTATTATCGTATTTTTATTACGTGTCTGGCATGTGCTTCTCGTAATTTTAACGTACCTTTCTTTCCAATACAACATATCAAGCAGAGCTTAATTTTTGGAAGCCGTAGTGAATCTTGGAGATGTGTTAGTTTTCATCAATAAGCACGAATAGTACGATCTGAGCAAGCATATTGGGGCTTACTTACATATTGACGCTAACCTGCAAAAATCAACGTCAGAGCTTTAGTCAAAATGAAATGGAGCCAAAAAAGAAATGATGTTAGCTTAAATCGAAAGATTTACCCATAGCTATATATGTAGACCAACTATCTACTTCTTCACCATAATGAAAGTTGCCCTTAAAAAAGTTTAACAGTTTACGTAAACTGTTGTCTCCGGGAGTGCAATTTATTAACGTAGTAATTAAACAACAAATTTTCTTACGCGGGTTTTTCTCATAAAGAAAAGGCGGAGATATTTCTTGTTTCGGGGCTCTCTCTCTCTCTGTAGCGTGTCACCCCTTCGGCTAGTCTGTGCTCCTGGTACTTCGGACACTGAAAACGGCATTTGTAAAGCCCGATATTGTCGTTTTCCGGGACGCGTATGCCACTGTATAGATACCGAGGCTCTTTCAGCCTGCACGAAAAAAGTATCTTTTTGCAATTGTTTCTAAAGTAATAAACCAATCACTTTCAAATAAATTGCTCCCGATTTCTCCGAATTTCCTCCATCTGAAGGTATTATTACTTTATTGATTAGAACATTTGTGTATTACTAAATTGAGATTAACGAAAAAAATGCGGATCTTACTTTTATTTTCAATTTATACAAAAACCTGTTACATTAATGAAAAAAACTAATCACACCTCCAGATGGAGGAAATTCGGAGGAATTAAGAGGAATTTGTTTGAAAGTAATTGGTTCATTACTTTAGAAACAATTGCAAAAACAAAATTTTTTTTCTGCAGGCTGAGAGAGCCCCGGTCTGTACATAAGAGAGAGTGACACACTCTTCGGCCGTTCTATGCTCCTGATACGTCCAGGCTTAATGGAGAGTTCGGCCCGCTCGTAGAGTGCCTCATATCAATGCATTGCTAAGGAGGAACACCTCTTCTTCCGCCGTTATGTTCTCCTGGTACTTCGGAGGAAAAAAACGGACTTTCAGAGCCGCGTTTGACCGGTTCAGATGTGCCTACCCCTTATACACGGGGAGGAGCTATTACCTCCTCGCAACTCATATGCTCCTGGTATCCGGAGCTAAGAAAATGGCATTTCGGAAACGACGTTGAGCTGTTTACACGCACTTGAGACTGCTTACATGAGACGGGTTGCATCTCGCCCAGGGGCGGTAATTGAATGCTCATATATAAAGGGTTGCCTTTCTCTAGGTGCAGGCGAGCAATGGAAAGAGCTCGGAAATGATGATTGTTGCAATTATTATTCTTGAAAGATATAAATGTCAGTTTTATTAGATAGAAATCATTACAGTAGACAAATATTGTTGTTAATTTATTTAAAATTGTCCTTATCCAGCTTGTGATAGTCCGAAAACGTACCGACGTATCAAAATAACGAATTATCGATTCGGCGTGTGGATTCGCGTCAAAATAATGTGCGCATTCGATTGTTCAACTGCGTGAAACGATCCGAGGTATCGATACATTTGTCCACTAGATTTTAAAACGTCTCCAAAAAAAATGATTAATCAAATGGTAAAAAAAAGCAATGACAATGTTGTTTATCCTATTTTCAGATGAACTCAAAATATTTCTCTCTTGGGCGTATAATAAAATGTGCAATTCAACACATTTATTATAAGCCATGTAATCTCGAATTCTCGATTAATGATAGTTTGCAGAGAGCACTAGTCAGATTACGTTAGCCGACAGTCAGTCTGGGTGTTTGCGAAGGCACTTATAGGTTGTGGGCTCGTCACGAATTCCCAGGGAGAGAGAGGCGCCGGCGAGGAGAGGAGAGCGACGAGAGAGCCGAGGATCAAGGAGGGACACAGACCTGCGCTTCTCCAAGAGTAAACGGCGGCGCGTCCGCACGCACACCGTGTCCCCCCGAGAGAATCGCGCCTGCCCGAACCAACGTTAGCAGCACGCAGCAGCAGCACAGATCTCCTTCGAGGCGTGGTGAAATCGGAAGCAGTGAGAGCCGGCTGCTTTCACCTCCTCGGCACTTTCGCCCGGACTCACGGGTACGTGGAGAGGGGGAGCCAGAGAAGTATTGGGGATAGCCTAGGAGAGAGTCGGGGCATCGGGGATCTTCCTCCGTTTTGCTTGCGTATTCGAGTACCTCGACTCTCTGGAAGTATGTGCGTCTCGTTTACTGCTTTTCTTGGCTTTTGCCTGCTGTTAGTCTCCGTCTTCATGGGTCTCCTTCACTGGGGCTTCCTTTTTGTTGTTGCTCTGGTTTTACTAGTTTTTCTCAAGCGATACGTTTAGTCCTGATGCAACAGCAGTGTCAGTTATTTTGTTTCTTGTAAGCTAGCGCTTGTTCTATTTATTTACTGGTTTTTTCATTAAAATTATTTGCTACAGGGCTCTTCTTACAATGGAGTGATATTACTTACTTCAATTATCTTGCTGCTTTTATTTTCTAACATTTTCACCAACTGCATATATTTTTTTATATAGATGTACTTTTTTGTAAACATCTTTATTTGTTTACATGTAGACTTTTTTTACCAAAGTCATGTGAGACTCTTTATTTTATAAGTAACTTGATATTGTATTTAATTTGTAAATGACGAGGATTTTAAAAGTAGTTCTTAGTAACAAACAAAATAAGCCAATTATTAAACAAATTTCATTTGTTTTCATATTTATTTACTAATAATATCAATGAATGTAAGACTGTCTTTTATTGTTATTTTTTTTTTAATTTCAAGTTGTATATTGATATTGAATTTGATTTATTTAATAACAATAACAGTAGCATTTTTGTGTTATTTTTCTAGAAATGTTGTTTGGTAAGAAACAAAATAAGTTTGTTAATCATTTGTTTTTTTTTTAATTTTTTAAGTTTCTCTTGTAAAGTTTCTAATCTTAACCTCTTTAATAACTTTTCTGTATATAGGTTGATTTAGAATTCTGTTAAGAAGAAATAAAAAAAAGTATTAGTTTTTGCACATTTAATATTTATTCTTATTAATTTATCAATACTTTTAGATTTGACTCAAAGGTACTGACAGAATTACCTAAAACAGCACAATGGCCGATTCCAGTGATCTGGATCGGCAGATAGAACAACTTAAGAAATGTGAGATCATTAATGAAGCTGAAGTCAAAGCACTTTGCGCCAAAGCTCGTGAAATCCTCATTGAAGAAAGTAATGTACAAAGAGTAGATTCACCAGTTACAGTAAGTACTCTTGAAAACTAATTTATTTCAAAAAGTTACATTTAAAGTTTGAAAACTAATAATAAAAAAATAACTTTAATTTAGGTATGTGGAGATATACATGGGCAGTTTTATGACTTAAAAGAATTATTCAAAGTTGGTGGTGATGTTCCTGAAACAAATTATTTATTTATGGGTGATTTTGTTGACAGAGGATTTTTCAGTGTTGAAACATTTCTTCTTTTGTTAGCTTTAAAAGTGAGTCTTTGATTTCTATATATCATAATCGTTAATTTCTAGATAAACAATTTATATAAAGATAATTGAAAATTAAATATTTTCTTTATTTTAGGTACGTTATCCAGACAGAATCACATTAATTCGAGGTAATCACGAATCAAGACAGATTACTCAAGTGTATGGCTTCTACGATGAATGTCTTCGCAAATATGGTAGTAACACAGTATGGCGCCATTGCACAGAAATTTTTGATTACTTGTCTTTATCTGCAATCATTGATGGAAAAATCTTTTGTGTGCATGGGGGTCTTTCTCCTAGTATTCAAACTCTTGACCAAATTCGTATTATAGATAGAAAACAGGAAGTAAGAATAAAATATTTTAAGAAAATGAATTTTGTTATTTAATGTAATTTGATAATACATTAGCTGCTTAATTATTCAGGTACCTCATGATGGTCCCATGTGTGACTTGTTATGGTCTGATCCAGAAGAGGCTCAAGGTTGGGGAGTTTCACCACGTGGAGCTGGATATCTTTTTGGTAGTGATGTTGTAGCTCAATTCAACTCTGCTAATGACATAGACATGATTTGTAGAGCCCATCAATTAGTAATGGAAGGGTACAAGTGGCACTTTAATGAAACTGTGCTTACTGTATGGTCGGCTCCAAATTACTGTTACAGGTAATTGGGAAACATTGAAAACATTAAAAATCTTTAAATTCATAATTAAACATTACTTATTGTCTTATTACAGATGTGGTAATGTAGCAGCTATATTAGAATTAAATGAACACCTACAAAGGGATTTTACAATCTTTGAAGCAGCACCACAAGAGAGTAGAGGGGCACCAAGCAAAAAACCTCAAGCTGATTACTTTTTGTGAAGCACTGATTTTAACAAAAATCTTATAATTTTTTAGATAAAAAAACTTTTAAAAAGACGCCATACATTTTTTATGGAAATACGTTTAATTAATTGAAATGCGTGACTAATCATGATAGATAAAGCTGAAAGTGGATTTAAAACAGCAGTAAGAAAAACAAGAGCTTTGTCGAAATTGAAAGAGACACCAATAAATTACTGTAATTTATGTAGCGCGCATTTTTTAAATTAATTTTGGAAACTTGCTATTATGCCTATCTATTAAACAAGGCATTCTCGATTTTAAAATTACAATTTAATCATAATTTTTATATATAAAAAAAACTAATTAATTTCAAAGACTTAATTGTTCAGCTTTTAGATTTTTAAATGAATGAACAAGATTATTAAAAATATAAAGTGTACGAGATTTTGATTGTAAACAATTGTTACAGCAAACATTTAAATATACCTAGTTTTATAACATTAATTATCTATAAATGCATTGTATCAATTTTAATTTATTTGTCTGAAATCGTGAAACGTAAAACAACTCGTTGAGTCATAGTGTAAATAACATTTTGTTTAATTTTAATTTTTTTCCTACGTGAAATTTTCACTCAAACATGATAAGTTTGTTTAGAATCAATTTTTCCGAAACATGTGTGTAACGAAATAGTACTAGACAAGAAATAAAAGCAACGACAAATTTCTCTAATTTATTGCAAAATAGTATAAAATTTATACGTTTTTAAGAAATATACAATTCTTCAAAATGAGTATTCAATTTTTTTTTATTACACAAAAATATATAAAGCAAACAAAAAATTTATATTATCCAAGACGGTATCCATGCTATAAATAAAACATTCATTGTAAATGATCAAAGCGTCAAATAATGTAAGAAAAATTGTCAAAAAAAAAAAAAAAGGGCAGCTGAATAGACGGACACTATAAAAAAAAAAGGAAGACAGACGATGATCAATACTCTTTATCGGACGGCAAGAGAGAATCTGTCGCGACCTCTTCGTAATCGCGCTCGAGAGCAGCCAAGTCTTCTCGGGCATCGACAAACTCGCCCTCCTCCATGCCCTCGCCAACGTACCAGTGCACGAAGGCGCGCTTACTGAACATGAGGTCGAATTTGTAATTGAGCTTTGCCCAGGCCTCGCCGATCGCCGTCGTATTGCAGAGCATCGACACTGCTCGTGGCACCTGCGAAAGCCATCGATTAAAGTAACAAAAGAAGCGAGGAAGAGTTTGCAAAAGAAGAGGGCGCGTACCTTGGCGAGGTCGCCGCCAGGCACGACCGTGGGCGGCTGGTAGTTGATGCCGACTTTGAAGCCTGTGGGGCACCAGTCGACGAACCTGACGCTGCTCTTGCTCTTGATCGTGGCTATGGCGGAGTTGACCTCCTTGGGGACGACGTCGCCTCTGTAGAGGAGGCAGCAGGCCATGTACTTGCCGGCGCGCGGGTCGCACTTGACCATCTGGTTGCCGGGCTCGAAGCACTCGGCGGTGATCTCGCCGACGGACATGCCCTCGTGGAAGGCCTTGTCCCCGGAGACGACCGGGGCGTAGGCCGCGAGGGGGAAGTGGATGCGGGGGTAGGGCACGAGGTTCGTCTGGAACTCGGTGAGGTCGACGTTGAGGGCGCCGTCGAAGCGCAGCGAGGCCGTTATCGAGGAGACGACTTGGCTGATGAGCCGGTTGAGGTTCGCGTAGGTCGGCCGCTCGATGCCGAGCTTGCGCCGGCAGATCTCGTAGATCGCCTCGTTGTCCACCATGAACGTGCAGTCCGACAGGCCGATCGTCGAGTGCGTCGAGAGGATCGAGTTGTACGGCTCGACGACGGCCGTCGACACCTGTCGACGCGCAAGGCCATTATTGCCAGCCGCACGCTGCGATCGGCTTAGCTCTGCGTACTTGGGGCGCCGGGTAGACGGTGAACTCGAGCTTGCTCTTCCTGCCGTAGTCGTTGCTGAGCTTCTCCATGAGGAGGGAGGTGAAGCCGGAGCCGGTGCCGCCGCCGAACGAGTGGAAGATGAAGAAGCCCTGGAGGCTGTGGCAGAGCTCGGAGAAGCGCCGGATGCGCTCGGTGACGGCGCTTATGACCTCCTGCCCGACCGAGTAGTAGCCCCGGGCGTAATTGTTCGCCGCGTCCTCCTTCCCGCTGATCAGCTGCTCGGGGTGGTAGAGCTGCCTGTAGGGCCCATTGCGCACCTCGTCTGCAAAGCCGCCGCGTTATCCTCAGTCTCTCTGCGTCGTGGAGGCGCGAGGAAGAGTGCAGCTTACCGATCACCGTCGGCTCGAGGTCCGTGATGACCGCTCGCGGTATGATTTTGCCCTTGTTCGTCTCGTGGAAGAAGGTGTCGAAGCAGTCGCTCATCCCGGACGTCTTGTCCGAGGGCAGCGTACCGTCCGGCTGGATGCCATGCTCGAGACAGTAGAGCTCCCAGCAGGAGTTGCCGATCTGAACACCCGCCTGGCCTACGTGGATTGATATACACTCGCGCTGCTTGCGGGAAGAAATGGTCTCGATGTGAGTAAGGCAAAACCCCGTCCCGCTGCACTCTTTATCCTCGTTTCATTACCATTTTCGTGTTTTTTTTTTTTTGTGTTTTTTTATCACCCCAAAGTTTTTGGGGTGTTTACATAGGTGTGGGAAAAAGGTTAAACTTGGAAATTTTATGAGCCTCGAGCAAAGGATTAGAGATCGGAGTTAACGCGGTGATTTAACACATTATTGCGGTTATACTTGAATTTTGAGAGAGAACGAAAGAAGTTAAAACGTTTTTTTTTATTATAACATGGTGGGAAACTGAAAATTTTTACGTCTACGTCATCGCGAGGCCAGGAATAAATGAATTTTGACGGTTTACATCTGTGCCTATGGAAACCCAAAACAATGAAAAAATCACTTTTCCAAACATTTCATATTTATCATTGTTTCAAACGAATCTTATCATAAGACAATTCGTTTTTACTGCTCAAGGACAATTTCATTTCAAATAACAAGCCTTTTAAATATCGGATTTTTTAATTTAATTCAATTCAATGGTATTGACTATGTCAAAAAGTTCATTTCCAATGAGTCGAACAAAATTTTATCGGCAAAAGCATAGGTTCAAATTTTCGCGCCACTGACAAACTCCCTCTGGTGCACAGTTGTTAAATTGAATAACGAGAGCACACGCCATCAAGACTCCAAAACTCAAGGAAAGCAGAGTTGTTTTCGTAAATAAGAATCACAAAAGTTTATTTTCAATTGCTTCAATCACCGAGTCAATCAGTCATTTTCAATGATTGGACAATGGACCCAAATTTTGTGAAAATCCAGTTTTTAATGGGTATGGTCGAGGCGCTTTTGTAACAGTCTGCTGGCTGGTGTTTTGGTAAACACTGAATTTTAACCTCAAATTAAAATTACTAGAAACTCGAGGACAACGATTGTAACAAGTATTAGCAGCAGCTAGGCACTCTTGTTTACCGAATTTCTAAGCGACTAACGCGATGGAGACGATTTTGGAGCAACAACGGCGCTATCATGAAGAGCGAGAGAGATTAATGGACGCAATGGTCAAGGAACTATTGCACAAGAAGCCCGGTCACCGGGAGACCATCAACTCGGAGCATCGGCTTAAACTTCTACTCGATCAGTATGTAGAAAGTACCGGTAATCTTCAAGAATTGTACGAGGATAAGGACGGCCAGAGAAAGGAAGAGGTGCGTATTTTACTCTAAAATTTATACAAACATAACATGAACGAATTAATACAATTTTACATGTGTTTTAGGTTCAAGCTCTTTCTGGGCCTAATGAATTTACAGAATTTTATGCCAGGTTAAAGACTATTAAAGATTTTTACAGGCGGCATCCTAATGAAATCAGTGTACCTATGTCAGTTGAGTTTGAAGAAATAGCAAAGATGAGAGAAAATCCAACTGAAGAAAATGCAAATCTTATTGACTTTACAGATGAGGAGGGATATGGAAAGTATTTGGATTTACACGAATGTTATGAAAAATATACCAATCTCAAAGGAATAGAAAAAGTTGATTACATTACTTATTTGTCAACTTTTGATCATCTTTTTGATATACCTAAAGAAAGAAAAAATGCAGAATACAAAAAGTATGTTGAAGCATTATTAGAGTATTTATCAGGCTTTTTATCCAGAGTTAGACCTTTACTTGATCTTCACACAGAGTTGTCAGGTGTCAATGATGATTTTGAAAAACAGTGGGAAAATAATACTTTTCCTGGATGGCCCAAGGAAGCTGGTAGTGCACTCACAAATGTTGGTGCACATTTAGAATTGTCTGCTTTCTCATCTTGGGAGGAACTGGCATCTCTTGGTCTAGATCGTTTAAAATCAGCTCTTATGGCTCTTGGTTTAAAATGTGGAGGAACTTTGGAAGAGAGAGCCCAAAGATTATTCAGTACAAAAGGTGAAGCATCTCTTGACCCTAATTTGTTAGCAAAGAAGAAACAGAGAAAGCCTGGCAAAGGAAAAAATGTTGAAAAACAAAAGGAAATTGCCAGATTAGAGGCTCATGTCTACAAAATTGCTGAGCTAGTGTCTAGTCAAAGGGTTGCCACAAAAGAAAATGTACAACGCAAGCAGGCAAGAACTGAAGGCGAACGCGGGGACTCGGACGTTGAAGCAAGCGCAAGCGAATCTGAAGAAGAAGACGACAATGACGTACCATACAATCCGAAAAATTTACCTCTTGGTTGGGATGGCAAGCCGATTCCTTATTGGTTGTACAAGCTTCACGGTTTAAATATCAGTTACAACTGTGAAATTTGTGGTAATTTCACGTATAAAGGACCAAAGGCATTCCAGCGTCACTTTGCAGAGTGGCGACACGCACACGGCATGCGTTGTCTTGGTATTCCAAATACTGCACATTTTGCTAACGTTACACAAATTGAAGATGCGCTCGCGCTCTGGGAGAAACTGAAAGCTCAGAAGCAGGCAGAACGGTGGCAGCCAGAACAAGAAGAAGAGTTCGAAGATTCTTTAGGTAACGTCGTCAACCGCAAGACTTACGAGGACTTGAAGCGTCAAGGATTATTGTAAATAATTTACACAGAATTTCGTATTATTATCAAGCTCATATTTTATTGACATAAATGATTGTAAAAAAATTAATAAAATATAATGACTTTTATAAAGAGAAAACTTCGAATTTTTTATTTTTCATTATAAATTTTATTTGTGTTGAAATTAAAATTTATCTATATACAATTTGTACAGTAACAAGCTTTGCAGAATATAAATTACAAAGTTTCCTCTAGGAGGAAACAAAAATTAAATGATAATTGCAATACTAAGCATCTTGCAGTTTTGGTGCAGCTTCCTCTTTTTCAACACCTTCTGAAACAACTGCTTGATGCAAGAATTCTTGCAATCTTTGAGAATTGAATTGTTGATTTGAATATTCATATCTGCAGTAACCAAAATAACCAAGTGTTACAACAGTAAATGCACCAATGCCAACGTGGGATGAAAACTGAGGTTTACTGGTAAATAAAAATGTCAACAGTCCAACACCAAAATAACTTGATATCGAATACAGGAATGTATTTCTAAAACATGGTATCTTCATAGGATCTCTTCCTAAAAATCTTTCTAACAAAGTGCTTTTATCTTCCTCATCCATTTTTTTCTGAAAAATAAAAAACATCATTATTGTTATTGTTTCATTTTGTTAATTATCTAGAAATGAAAATTTCTAATTTCATTGAAAATTGCAATAATTATGTAACTAGAGAAAAATTCCTAAAATATTAGGTACAATGTTTACTACATAAATTTCAAAAATTTAACTAGGAATGTTACACGTAATGTCTTAACTTGAATAAATAAAGTTGGAAAATGTTCATTGGAATAAATAATGCATTTTAAAATGACTAAAAGCAATAATTACAAAGTTTACCTATTTATTTGGATGAAAAAGTTAATTTAACCTTTGAAAAGCAAAACGCCAGCCAGAGTTCTACACTTTTACGGACGGTTCGGTGCTACACGCGTTTCTAAATTCCAAATCAGCTGTACTGTATCAGTTCGAATTCAGTTGTTTCTAGAGTCTTGGTACTCTAGAAAGCACAAAAACAATTGTTAACTTGAAGTATTTTTAGTTTTACGAGTTTGCGTGACAGTTTAATAGTCAAAAAGTTTGAAATATACATTAATTTGCAGTATTAAAGACTTTTTAAAAGCAGTGATGCTTGTAAGAATAAGAAGTAAATCTATAAGACTAACCTCAAAAGCAATACTGTGTTTATTTAGATAAAAATAAGAACAAGATAAGAGTATTTAACGTAGTCAATTTATAAGTGAACAAATAATATAAAGAAAAATCATGACTGAAATTATTGGTTATGATGATCCCGTTGATCGTAAGTAACAGTACGATGTCGTAAAATTTTAGTTAAGAATGTTTTAATTGAATTTAGTACTCTAAATAATATCTGTTATTTTTAAATTTATTAAATTGATAATGCTAGTAGTGCAAAAAAAAAGTTTAGGATTGAAATAAGGTTTTATTACAGTTGAATATTTTTATTTACATTTTTATAAATATACATTTATTGTCAGTCTACATATTTTTATATACAAAAAAGTACCAAAATACAAGAGTAGTTACCTACAGTAATAATATGGACGGCACTACTCAAATATGTCAGTCAATAGATTCTCATTACAATTTATATCAAAATACAATTATTGTCATTTTTTTAAATAAGTATTCAATAAATTTTCTTAAATTTGTTAAGATAAAGTATCAGCAGTTGTAAATCACTGAAAAACTTTTTAGGAAATATTTAATGAAAAATGTTTGTATAGTAGCATTGAATTTGAAATAACAAAAGATACATTCATTCTATATTGTCCAACATGCGTTGTCCTTTTCATAAAAATAAATTATTTGAAAAAAAATATATCTAGTTCAGCTTGCTATATTATCTTAAGCTTAGGTAAAACAAAGAGAAAAAAAAAAGTTAAACAATTGGCATTGATAATGTTGGGCGTGGCTGAAGCAAAGAAAAAAGCAAATCTTAATTAGCCTGCTCAGCCCAGCTTGGAAACTCATGCAAATCAAAGCTGTAGACACCCCATGTGGCGAACGACAGGGTCGTTACAATGGCTGTAATGATGCTCGGCCCAATTCCCGCGACGACAAAGTCTTTGGCCCTAATTTTCCCGGCGGCACTCACGATGGCATTGGGTGGAGTACCCACTGGCAAGTGGAAGGCGAATGAACAGCCCAGTGTCGCTGGTACCATTAGGTACAACGGATGGACTCTGATTGCTAAAGCCTGAAACAAAGAATAGACTCGCTTAGCGTCGCCAGCATTGTGAGAGAAGAGCAGCAACTTACCATATCCATAAGGACGGGGAGTATGATGTTGGCGACGGCGACGTTCGATGTGAGCTCGGTGACGCTCTCGGCGAACACGACAATGACGAACAGCAGGGAGATGGAATTGAGGTTCTTGAGGCCGCGCAGTGCCTGGCCGAGCATCTCCGAGAGCCCGGACGATTGGCTGCCCGAGGCGATGGCGAAGCCTCCGCCGAGAACGAAGATGAAGCCCCAGTGCATCTTCTTCGAGGCGATCTTCCAGCATATGAGACCCGGGGAACGCTTGCGCGGCCGATTCTCCGGGCGCCGGTCGAACGCCCGCAGAAAGTCGAGCCGCGCGGGCAGCAGGAACATCAGGAGGATTATGCCGACCGCGGAGGTCGAGTCCTTGACCTTCCTGCGGAGCGAACGAAACAATCGACGTTATAATCGACGGAGGAGAAGCTTAAACGTTATCTCGGCTGGAAGCTCACTGTTCGGTGACGTAGGTCGGCCAGCCGGGCACAAAGTCCGGCTTGCGGAAGAACCAGAGCAGGAGGATGCAGATGAAGAGGACGCCGGTGCAGGACTCGTGCCAGCTGATCGGGCCGAGCTCCTTGTGCTTCGCCTCGATCACCGAGCCGGCGATGCGCTCGCCCTCTTCCCCGATGTCGATGGCCTTGGCCTCCTGGCTAGCCGGCCGGAACAGGCCCATGTACATGATCTGCAGCCACAGCCAGGTCAGCAGGCCCATTACCAGCATCACCGGCACCGCGTACATCATCCACGCGGCGAAGTTTATCCCGGGACTGTTGGGGAAACGCCTGCAGGAGGGAACGGTCGGTTAGTTTGTCCATCCACAATATTTTTAGGAGTATGTTTGTTTGCGAGACTGACACTTCGTAGATGCCTTTCAAGGTGAGATTCGTCCCCGTACCGACGAGAGTGCCGATACCGCCCAAGGTCGCCGCGTACGCTGCGCCCAAGTAGTACGCCATTGTCAGCTTTGTTGGCCTTTTTGGACTGCAGGTAGAACGAAGAAGCGATTATTGAAAGAATCGGAATATCGAGAAACGAAATTGTACAAGCCCTACACCCACCTTTCTGCGTCTTCGTCGTCGTCTTCCTCTTGGATGAACGTCCTGCCTAAGCCTTGCTGAAATGTTCGATTAATTTGTTAAAAAGGGACCATCGAGCATCCAAAGCATCAGAGGTATTTTGGCCTACCGCTTCCAACTCCATGAGAACCTTCTCCACGATCGGCAGCATCATCGCCGTCGCCGCGGTATTGGAAATCCACATGGAGACGAACATGGTGACCAAGAACAAGCCCAAGCTCAATCTGGAATTCGCGCAACAATTATTGTGTTTGTAAAGGTTACGCAACTTGCGAGGGTTACATTGAAGGATAAAAAGAAATAAGCTGACTTGCGGTGACTGCAACCGATCGTCTTGATGATGATGAGGGCGACCCGCATGTGCAAGCCCGAGTGCTCGATCGCGTGAGCTATCATGAGACTACCGACGAACATCATGGTCGTGTCGTTCATGTAGCTGGTGCAGGTGCTCTCGGTGTCGTTGATCCCCAGCAGCGGATAGAGGACGACCGGTAAAAGACCCGTGATCGGTAGGGGAATCACCTCCGTCACCCAGTACATCGCCATCAGGCCGACCACGAACAGACACCTGTACATCTAAGAGAATATTCCGCTCATTACCTACTTTTCGTAAATTTGCCATTTTCTCTTTGATTAACATGAGTCTAATAAGCAAAGCTTTCCACGTCCAATAAGTAAACTTTCGTATATAAGAAATTCTATTGAAAATGAAAACAACACATGCAAATAATAATGACGTTGTTTATTGCAAATCATCGAGAGATAAGCTTTTAATATCGGTTCGCACGTTTATTAAATGATTATTAAAAGAGACTTTCTCGTTGAAGATTCATTGACATTGCAGAATTTGCATTTTTCAATACCTCGTTAAATTGTTTACCTTCTCATCGTTTAATATAATAAGCGGCGAAAGTACAAGGGGCCAGATCAGCACTACCAGTGATTTCCAATAAACGTGCACAAAGTTTGCCAGCAGAAAACCAAAGCTTGCATCCTTGTATTGACCGTTGGCTTTCGAGTTTCTGTAGACGAAAGTACATAAAATTTCGTAAAAAATGAATTAATTTAAAAGTTTCCTTTTAAACAAAACTTACTCTTTTCCGTTGGGCTCGATGTCCAAGGTGGTGCTTTTCTTCGGCTTTGCTGCCATTTTTGCTGGTAATCTTTATTTCAATGTCGATCGTTACTGAATAAAAAGAAAAGAAAAATGCAGTTTAAATTGACGTTCTTATGGTAACATTATTTCTCGTAATTTATTCGTCATACTGGGTTGCAAATGTTCATATTATTTGAGCACGTTTCATAACGTTCTCTTAATAAGTTTATTAAGCGGCGAGTTGAGTTTACTGCGTTAATGAACTTGTCTCGCGTGAGAAGTCAACGAACGTTACTTTTTTTTCAAAAATTCCTGTCTTTTAACAATGAGCTGATTGGCTCTTTAACGTATTTCAGCAAATTTTGCAAGTGACTGAAACGCGAACGTTTCATTTTTTTTGTTTCTATTTATCTTGTTAACAATTTTAATTACACGATAAACTTTTTTGTCATTACTTTATCATTTTCTATCGATACTTATTAATCAACGCAGCTACGTTGAATAATCGGTATGAAGCGGATAATAATCGTTTAATAATCATCAAACTAGCCAATCAGAAAATCAAAAAAATTATCTAATAATTTTTCTTTAAAATATCGTACAAAATTTTGTAATTATCTCAATCGGGTAAAGATCTTGATTGACAGAAACACCAACGAGGGCACGAGCGATAAAATGAAAAAAAGAGAAAAAATCGCAGCACCGAGAATTTCGACAGGCAAGCATTGTGGCCTGAATTCACGATCGCATCCTTCAGTTATATACTCCCGGAGCCTTGGTACAATTGCGGACGATCAAACGATACGTGAACATACTGACGACAATCGCTGACTTTTTTTTTATTCGCGTCATTAGCCGTGTTTTGATTATTAATTCTCGAAGGAAGAATTCGCCATTGATCTTTGATATGGCTTTGTGTTTTAGGTAATCGAGGACGTATAGGTGGATAATGTTTGTAGTTTTCTTTTTCTCTTTTCCGTTTCCAGCGATAAGTGTGGCAAACTTGTTGGAATGAGGAAGAGTTGTTTTTTGCATGACTTTTGTGGAATGTTTTTTTCTCTCTCCACTTTCAAGAAAAGCGAGAAAATGATGGCTTTGAGAACATCTTAGAGATGCCAGTTTACGTTGATTTGCGCGATTTTACTGAAATACTTATACGGAATAAACTTTGATTAGTAAGGCACGGAAGTCGGTCAATAGGCCAAATGATTTGCAATATAAAACATCTCGTACACGATATACTTGATCTATGAAAATCTTCAAATGCAAAACGGCCTATTACTCATAATTGGCTATTATACATTATTCATATGCGTATAATGAATGGTTTAGCTAATCTAGCGATACGCAAAATCAAACAATTACTGCTCAATTACCTGGAACGCTACAAAAGGCCCGTGAAAATCGTGTTTGCCTCAACTGCAACTGTTGTATTAAAAAAAAGTACGTACAAATAAATAAACGAGCGATTGCACCCAGCACCAAAGTCGGCACCAGTGTCGCGCACCTGTTAGCTGTCGCACTAAAATTCACCAGCAGCTAATAGCTAATCCGGCAATAACTCCGCGAACAACAAAAACGTTTATTGCACAAAAACAAAAAAAGAAAATCGAAGGCTTGTAAAAAGAGTGGTAACGAGGCACGATTGTCATGCGCTCGATAGTCGCAAAGTTTCACATGTTGTCCAAGGTGGCAGCAAAGGGTGAGAGGGAGAGAGAGAGAGAGAGTCGCGCGTGCAGCCGGTGGCGGCAGCCGTTGAACTAACCGCCTGGTCGGGCGCGCGAGCATTCACGCGTCGCTCGCGGAAAAGAGACGCGTTCTCCCTTCCTCTTTCTCCGACTCCCTCCCTCCGGCCTTCTTTCTTTCTCTTTTTAACTGTTGAGCGTATGTGCAAGAACAAAAAAAAAACCAGCGCGCTTCCTCGTTCTCGCCGCACCTTCACCCTTTCCCTTCCTTCCACCGAGTTAATTTATATTTACCTTCTATGTAGCTTTGATGCCTGCTCCTTCTTCTTCTTCTTTTGCAAACTGCCTTTTTACGCTTTTCTGATCGTTGGCTCATTGTAGTAAACGCTATTTATTTATAGTAAATGGAATAAAAGTTTCCAACGTAAACATTTAGCCGATCCAGATACGTTATCTCTTCATTTTCCACGTGTTCGTCGTTAAAATAGCACGATCACGGCCGGTAGGAAGGAAATGAAAAAGAGAGAAAAAAAGAATAACGCGCTTGATAACGCCTGCTCGTAGACGACGTTCCTTCGAAGCCTGCGTTAATTACCTGTCATCGGTTATGCTTCAAATTTCATGAAAAAAAAAGTAAAAAAAAAAACAAAATTCTAAATGTTGAATAGCGAGTGTGACCTTTGACCATTTTGAATTGGAATCTACGCCGGATGCTTTTGTCAACAAAATCAAATCCAACTCTGCTGGATTTTCCAAGTGGACGTATTACGCGTTTGTACTATTAATGGTTGTGTATTTTTTTTAATTTGCCTCTTACCACATGATATTGTGTTCTCGTATCTATCGCGATAAAAAAAGACAACAGTACCTATGACAGAAGACTTTTAATCTCAATCATTCAATATGACGTATTTTTATTTGCGATTACGGTAGCTCTACACTTACGATATCTGTCCGGCGACTGATTTAGCATCGATTGTCCCTCCCAATCAATTCGGACCGTTTTATAATTTACATACAAATCAACGGAATATAATATATCGCCATGTTTATTGTGGCGTCGTAATAAGTGGGTCGCCAAAGTATCTAGGAGTTATTTAGGGATCTCTTTGAGACGTAAAGCTGCCGATGCAACTGGCATTCTCGTTTTTCTTCCAGAAACTGATTGTTATAATTGAAATCCTTGAGAGGAAGAATAAATACTTCACATGTCGTTCGTTCATCTCGGCAACAGCTTTAAATTGTCTTGAATCTGAGAAATTAAAAAAGAGAGATAGAACAAAAAAATAGTCAAGGGTCCCGAGACAAGAGAAAGAGATAGCAGGTTAAAAATAAATACAACAAATTACATATGCCGCTCTCATACGAAGTGCCGTCAAAGGAGGCGCATCGCATCTCGCGTTAACCGGATCGCATCGGCCGGCGAGACGACTCCTTCGCGAGGCTAATTAAGCACAGCGAGAGAGAGAGAGAGAGAGAGCGGAGTATGTGCGCGCCAGCGCTTGTCCGTGTGTTTGGACACGTGCGATGGCAAATAAAAGCTCGCGAGTGACAACGCAGCCAATGACCCTCGGTATAATCGAGGCGTGCCCCGGCTTCTATATACGCTCTCTCCTTTCTCCCGCATCTGCGTCATTTCGCCAAATTTTATTATCGGCCGTCTATTACTAAAATGCGCGCGACTCGCCGCGATTAGCGATTCAAATATAGCTTGATAGCTCGCGTGGTGAATGAACTTTTGCTCTTTACGTGCGCTCGTGATAGACCCTCGCGATTTGTTTCATCATCCAAAAAGCAGCTTCCCCTTTTTTCCTTTTTTTTTCTTTTCGCATCGGGCGCGTTATTACGCAAGAGCCGAAGATCGAAGGCAATTGATCCGATATGATGGTCGATCGTTTTTTTCGTTAGCCGACAGTGTTTCGATACTTTTTGCGCTTGTCCAATTATATTACTCGCTTTGCCTCGGCAAGATTCGTAAATTGATGTTACACGCATAATCTTTCCCCCCTCTCTCTCTCTGCACCTCTTTGATCGCTTCAATCTGCATTGCAATCGGATATCTTACATCGTTAACGGTATTTTATGCTCGTTGAACTTCGAGTACGTGGAAAGAACAAAAATAAATAAAAATAAAAACTGTACGTTTTATAAATAATCGAGATTTCGAAAAATCGCCGGAGAATAATAGAGAGCAATAGCTTTGCAAATATTTGCCTATCAAAGCGAAGGCGATGTATGCGCATGACGCGGGTTTCTTTAAACGCGGGTTTCCGGGAAATGTTCGGGTCTACGCGGCGGCATACGACGAACGCGCGAATAGTTTTGCTCCGATTTTCAATGAAAACACGCCATAGATCTGCTCGACGTCTATGCGTCTGCTTTGATTGCGCCTGGGAAAAAAAAGAATATGACGCGCTTCTTTAGCGCGAGTAGTTTTCGTTCATTCACCAGTGGCGCCGGAGATGTAATCGAAACTGCTGCGAATTCTGGATTGATTTGGCGCCAGACTGGGCGTTTTTATTTTTTGCTGTCTTATTTTTTTTATAAGCTTTATTCGGTTGCGTAACACGTATACACACGCACACTTGCCAATTCAAGATAGAGATTTGAGGTGTTTCACGTGAAAATTATACGATTCGATCTAAACATTCTGCGTAATTACGGCTAATGCGATAAGAATGGAATGTTTGTTTAGCTAAGCGATGACTTTGAGAAAAAAAACTTATCGTGTACACTTACGTATTTCGGATTTTTTACGACGCGTGCGTATTAAAGTAATGTTATACATTAAAAAGGAAAAATTCGTGATAATAATGAAATGAAATGAAAATCGAGTAATTTTAGTGCTGCTAATGTCCGTCAAGCGCGTTTAAGCTATTGATTAACGCAAAATGTGCTCTGACGCGTAAGTGAGATAGTGTAACGAACGAGTGCAGTATAGAGTAAACGAGCGTATCAGGACAAGACGTATATAGCGCGTAGTGTTTCTAAGTTTGGAATTTCCTGGAAGCTCGTAAACGAATAATGATTATTCGGTTAAACAACTATAGCGCTATTACATATCCACTTTTATCAGATCCGTAATAATACTCGGTAACAATTTGACAATCGTCGAAACAGCTCGGAGCGCGTCGCGCGAATTTAACGCTTTTCTCCGCGCGGCGAAAAGCAAAAATCTTTTATGCCCCGCAATCGTACGATAACACCTATATAGCGGTTGGAAAAAGAGAAAAAAATCTGGTTGGCAAGCTGTAATTGATACGCAGTCGCGCAATTAAACGTCATTAATCCAGCCGGCGTTTATTCCAAATTGCCAACTAATTTATTTTTCCTTACCTAATGGCTTTCAGAAAAATGCCGAATGCTGGCGAGCATCTCGTTCGCGGTGCTGCTGCTGGTGATCGGCGTGCCGCTCTGGTGGGAGATGACGGCGGTGCCCCGAGTCGCCCTGCCCTACCCCGGGATCCGGGCCCTCGAGGATCTCGAGCTGCGCATCCACGTGAGAGTTTTGCTGGGCTGCCTCACGTCCGAGCGCTGCGACAGCATGGCCCCGGAACTGCTCCATCGGCTCACCGATGCTGGAAAGTCCGGTGAGTCTCTCTTCCATTAGTCCGCCGGCGAGGGGCCGGTGCAACGGCCCCGCGAACCTACATTAAACAATCGGGATCCGCCGACGGTTGCGCCTTTTTTCCGTCTCCCTCTCTTTTTTTTTGCGGGACAAACGCGATTGGGCTTTGTTCCGTTATTTACGCGCTCTTGCTCCCTTCCCGCCCCTCGAGGGCTTTTTGCTTGCGGTACAGCTGCGGTATATGGCATTTGGTGTGGCTTGGGTGGTTTTTTTTTTTCATCAAGAGAGAGCGTAAATTAAGTGGAGGGATTGATCGGTTCGGACTGATAATTTGAAATGTAAAAAAGGCTAATAATAACGAACGCTGATTATTTTGTTACAGTGGGTTTCTACGCCGCGCGGTTTGTCCATCAAATGGATAGAATTATTTTTAGACGAATGAAATTGCAATTTTCATCAAGCGATTCTATGACGCGCGGCTTATTTTTTTTTGTTTTATTTTTGTTTGCGCTCGTTAAATTTAAAATTTTCAAGTAAGATCGATGGAGTACGTACAGGAGTCGAATAAGTCAAACAAATAACTTGGCGCAAGTTTCCGGGGCTTTTTTTTTCTTCAAATTGGCGTGTAATTCCGCTTGATTTATCGTTCGTTTTCTCAAATCAAAAGTCGACGATTATATTGACTTTGATTCGATTAGAAGGCTGTTGAAGAAGAAAAAAAAAGAAGTAGAACAACACGGTGCAAGTTCCATTCTTTACGTAACATTTTATTGCGTATTCACGACTGCGTTTGTTATTCTATAATAAATCGGCAAAAAAAAAAATAACAAACAAACGAAACAAACAATAACAATAACTGTTGGTATAATAAAATGTTCGTTTACAGAAATTTACAGGATGACGGTGTCGCACTTCGCCACCGGCAACACATCGGTCGCCCACGACGCGACAATAGCCGATCTCGAGCAAACCGCCTCGGCTTTCGACCTCGTGCCAGGCGACATCCTCCTCGTCGAGACGAAAGCCGATCTCGGAGAGCATCTCATCTACGTTAATAACGCCCGGGCTGTCTTCTTCTCCGAGAAAGCGGGTGAGAGAGCAAACGCCTCCCCTTTTCATTGCCCTCCTGCATGCTCACCGGCAATCATCTTACTCGCTTTTTCTTCGCTTTGCAGACGTGATAAAGGTGAGCGAAGTGGTGATCAAGTGGTTCCTGCGCGAGGAAGCCCTGAAATTGACGCGCAACGCCCTGGCCAAGCCGACCGAGTACAGTTTGGACGTGGAGAATCGCAGGCGCTTCCCCGCCAGTCCGAGCTACGACGTTTTGCTCAGCATCGTCAATCCCGAGCCCGAGGAAATGCAGCTCGAGCGAGATTTGTCGAATATAGCTCAAGGTATGGAGGTATTATATGAGATTAATTAAAAAGATCCGGGGATTATCGTTATTTTTTTGATTATTTTTAAGGATACCTCGAGCCGTTCGTCAGCGAGCTCAAGCTACTCGCTGATTTTACTGTCAAGTCGCAGTGGCTTTACTTGATGCCTCTGGGTGTAAGGCCCAAAGTAGTCATCGATTCGAGCAAGCAGGGCCGACACTTTGCACTGCCCGAGGATATTTTACCGCAGATTATTACGCCCCTGGAAATGAAGCTTGGTAATTGATGATGTTAATTTTTATCGATGAAAAGTTTTGTTCTGTTTAAACAACGTTTATTGGAAAACGATTAATCTTTATTGCTTATTACGCGATATTGAGTAATAGAAGTACAAGTCCAATGTTTTAAGTTAAATGAGCAGTAAGTCAGGATGGCCGAGTGGTCTAAGGCGCTGCGTTCAGGTCGCAGTCCACTTCTGTGGGCGTGGGTTCAAATCCCACTTCTGACAAATTTTTTTTTTTTTCGAAACTTGTTACTAATAAACGTTTTGATAAGTTTATTTAAGAATAATTGTTAATTATAACTTTATTATTTTACAGCGTCTCAAGTGAGTCTTAATCCAACGATAAATCTAGTGACGTACATAGTCCCGTGTAGCAGCGCGCCTTTGCGCATTTATTCGCGTAATGGACGTCGAGCTAACAAAGATAACAACTTTGACGCTTTTCATTCGCCACGGTAAAATTGTTAATTTTCGACATCACTTGGAAGTGTCCTTTTTCAGTCTAATAAATTATAAATGTTGTCCTTGTAGATGGGGTGGCATCGTTCTAGTCAATCCGCCATCGGAATTTTGCGAAAATTCAACGGTGGCAGATGTTTTCAAGCCCAAAGAAGAAGAGATCGTCGGAGCTTTCGTAGCTCAACTCAGGCTCCTCCTCGGTATCCCGGAAAAGGTACGCGTCCTTGGAACTCAATCAATAACCGAGCTGGCTCATAAATCGAGACAAGCGATTGAATATGAAAAATAAAAAATAACATTGCAATTGTTTGCACAGGAGGCAATCGACGGCGTGAGATTAGCAGAGTTAGATGGACTGCGGACGCGCAATTGGGAAGTCGACGACTTACTGCGCGTTCGCTCGGTCGAACAGCTGACCTCGGCCAAACTCACCCTCCAGTCACTGGCCCAGCTGTTACGCGAGATCAGCAACATTGTCATTACGAACCAGGTGGGCGACCGCATCAGCCGCGCCCTCGATCTTATCCAGAAATCAACGGAGCTACTTAACGAGGGCGAACTGCAAACCGGATTCCTCGCCAGCAAGGAGGCATTCGTTATGGCCGAGGCAGCTTTCACTGATCCTTCGCTTCTCGCTCTTCTTTATTTTCCGGACGATCAAAAGTAAGATTTCTCCGCGTCTTTTTGAGCTTGTAAAGCTTAGAAGGAGGATGAAGATTAATTGGCCTTTTTATTTCATTGCAGATACGCCGTCTACATTCCACTGTTTCTCCCAGTAATGATTCCAGTTCTCTTTTCATTGAAAAATCTGAAAAACTGGCTGTTTTGTTCAGATTAATTACAAAGTTAATCAATCTATTTAAAAAAAAAAAGTTTACCAAATATCAATAAAATGTTATTTGATGTATTTATAAAGAACAAATATAAACTTTTTTATTATATTGTTTAAAAACCAGAAATATTCTTTACCTTTGTGTTCCTACGCAACTATCCTATGAAAGTAATAACATAAATTTGTTATTTTCAATAAATTTCAATACAAAATTCATACAAATAAAACATAGTTTTACGAAATTTTGAATTTTTTATTAAACTATTGTACAAACATAAAATTTATTTAAAACTATAAATTTTTCCCGCGACAGAGTTAAAACCGTCGTGTCACTTTGTTGCGCGCGCAGTTCTCGACATGACGTTCCCCCTCTAGTAAGCGTTGTGTCGGTTCGTTAGCTTTACCTCGCTCAATCGCTTCGACACGGTGCTAAAAAAAATGGAGTAGCCGTTAGCAGACGCTCCCTAAGGCTGCTTCTCTCATTATTTTTTCGTCGTGATTTCGTACTGCTTTAGCCATGGCAGAGCTACTATTAGATGCAAACATTCGCAGTTGGGTCTTTTTGCCCATCGTCGTCATAACCTTTCTAGTCGGTATTATAAGGCATTATGTGTCGATTTTACTTTCCTCCCAGAAGAAGGTGGAACTACACCAAGTGCAGGACAGGTACATTTACTTTCTTTGATTATTTTATTTTTATCAAATAATCTTAGAATCTCATTTTATTTCTCGTGTGTTTTCTCTTATCAAGCTTTACTTTATTTACACATCTTGATTTATTGATTTTTTTAACAGCCAGGTGATGATACGTTCAAGACTACTTCGTGAAAATGGCCAATACATCCCAAAACATGCATTCCTTGCGAGGAGACATTTTTTCAACAATGAGGAGACTGGATATTTCAAGACTCAGAGGAGAGCACCAGTTTCACAAAATCCTATGACAGATCCTAGTGTGATGACAGACATGCTTAAAGGAAACGTGACTAATGTTTTGCCTATGGTTCTTATTGGAGGCTGGATCAACTGGATGTTTTCTGGTTTTGTTACAAGTAAATAGATTGTAATATTTATTTCTATATTTTCATTTAGAAAATTAAAACTTTTATTATTATTTTGCAGCAAAAGTACCTTTTCCTCTAACATTGCGTTTCAAGCCAATGTTACAAAGAGGTATAGAACTTGTTACTCTAGATGCTGCTTGGGTTTCATCTGCCTCTTGGTATTTCTTAAACGTCTTTGGTTTGCGCTCCATTTATACATTAGTTCTTGGAGAAAATAATGCAGCTGATACATCAAGGCTAATGCAAGATCAAGTTTCTGGAGCTGCAATGTCAATGCCACCTGACCCTAAAGCTGCTTTTAAAGCTGAATGGGAAGCATTGGAAATTTGTGAACATACTTGGGCACTAAATAATGTTGATTCTGATTTAATTGGATCATAAGTAAAATGTGTTAGTGACAAAGCTCACTTTCAGAGCAATGCAAACTAATGAACTGATTCACATATTAAGATGTAATAATTTGTTTATCTTTTAAAATAGAAATGTATAAATGTTTATATGTCTGCAGTAAGAGAGTACAAGCACGTTTATTAATAAATTTATTATACAAAAATATTCACAATTATTTTAAATATAAAAACACGTAATCCTTTTTACTGGACAAGATTAAAATTATATTTACAAAAATGGAAGATTACAAGATACAAAAGGAAGTTCTTAAGAGTTATTAGGTTTCATTGGTGGATACAAATCTGTCCTTCTATGTTGTTCATTTGGCATGTTTCTTCTAACTTTATTGACAATATCCAAATCTATTTCAGCTACAGCAATACCTTGTTTATCTGGACATTGAGCAATAATTGTTCCCCAAGGATCAACAATCTATAAAAGTACACTTATTTAAATAATCGTTTTATAATATAAGTATATTTTTATGAATAGTAATTTGAATTACCATGGCATGACCCCAGCTAACTCTCTTTCTATTATGTGTTCCTACTTGTGCTGCAGCAATCACATAGCATTGTGTCTCTATAGCTCTAGCTCTCAATAAAGTTTCCCAATGTGCAGCTCCTGTCTGATATGTAAAAGCTGATGGGAATGTTAAGATTTGTGCTCCCATATTTCTTAAACAGAATGATAATTCCGGAAAGCGCATATCATAGCACTAAAAAGATTTAGAATTTTTTTTATTAAAAAACTTTGTTGATTAAAGAAAAGGTGTTAAGTAAAAAAATCTTACAATACTTAATCCTATTTTTCCAACTGGTGATTGCACAGGAGCAACAATTTCACTGCCTTTTAATACATAATCAGACTCCATCAATCTTACACCCGTTTCTTTATTTTCCATATCAAATAAATGGATCTTTCTATATGTAGCTACTAATTCTCCTTTATTATTTATTATAATATGAGAGTTTTGGGTTTTCTTTTTATCTGGCAACTAAAAAATTATAAAACTTATTAATAAAACATTTGGCAAAAGAAATTATTTGAAAATACATACTGCTTCGTGAACACCACCCAGTGAAAGCCACATATCTTCTCTCTGAGCCAACTCTTTATACTTTTGCATCGTATTTCCATCCAATGGCTCAGCCATTGATACGGCATCAGCCTTATTATCAGCCAAATAATCACATGCTTCTGGTAAAAATGCTATCTGCAAATTTTGATATTACATTAAAATTGATGAAATAAGGAAAATAAAACAAATCAAAACCTACACAAGCATTTCTCCTTTTGGCTTCTGCAACTAAATTGCTAACAACTTCAAAGTTTTTCTCCTTATCTGACGTAGAAGTCATCTGACAGACTGCAACAAGTGGATTTGACATTGTGCTCATTTGCAGCATTGATATTTTAGAGCTAGAATAAAAAATAAATTGAAGAACAAATTATTGCAAGTTTTACATTAGTATTTATTTAATCATTAAAAAACTTTTAGTGTTGAAAGAGTCAAGATTACTTTAGATTCTCGCACAGTTGAAAGGAGACCTTCTTTGAACAGGCTCGAATCATTTTTTCCTCTGCTGTCTTTCCACTGTTTATCAGAGAATTCCAAGGACGCCGATGTTTCCACTTGATTAAACATCAGCTGATCTTGTCACTTAACCTAGAAAACGACAGAGCTTTTCGCCGAGTTAAAATATCACAACTCGTTGTTTCATTCATTAAAAACGAAAATAAAAGTGTTTCAAACAAACTAGAATAATTTATCGTTTTTTCTATAACGTTGAAACGTGTGTAGCCACATCCGGAGCTCGGAGCCGCGATTCTTTGAATCGCCCCCGCGTTTAAATGCCCGCACACGGCTGCCATCACTGCGCGTGTTCGCACTACCAACAGCGAGATAGTAAACAAACAATGGTTAGTATATATAGTGATAGTACTGCTAGTGCGGGGGAGTAGCTTTTGCTGCTTGGCACACGTCAGCTGTAAATCTTTATGTTTTTATTAGCAATTAGCGAAACATCTCGAAGTGAATAACGTTAGAGAAAACATACTGATCGTCTGTTCGTCGAAGTGTAAGTCTTGGCTGCTCCGCGTCTTTTCGTGTTGAGAGCATCTTGATTTCGGAGTCTACGATTGTCAAGCTCCAAAATGACGGAGTCGGAGTCTTCTTTGGTTTTTCGACCCATAAGAAACGTGTTTAGGCTGTTTGGAGCGATTTTTGACGCTGTTTATCACTTGTAAGTGCTTTTCGATAGCCTGTCAAAGCGATTGTTACGTTTGTTTAATCATTCAATTGAAATATAATTTTGAGAGTAATGACAGTTTTAATAGTTAGTTCATCAAATACATAGGTTGTGTAATTTACAAGAACTATTACACTAGAAAACTAAAATTCATTGAAATGTGTTTTTGTCATTGATTTATTTGTTAGATTAGGTATATTACTTTAATAAACATTTGAGTTTCATTTTATCAAGAATCAATGTTTTGTTTGTTTCAGCGTTGATTCACTGATCAATCCTGGCAGAGGCACATACAGCAGAGGTCGACTGACAAAGTAACTATATATTTTTATTTGACTATTGAAAAATTACTATCTTATAAAAGTATATCAAAATTAACTAAATTCTTAAAATAGTTTTTAATCATGTTAAAAATAAACAAATTATTTTTCAGCTCTGGTAGATCATCTGGACCAAGAATTGGTTCAATAAGACCATATGGTTCTGGAGGAAATGCTCCAAATATGAGTATTGGTGGCTGTAGGTCCTGTATGTAAAGCACAAATAGGTTTAATGAAACTTACAAGTTATTGTATACTTTTGTAAAAATTATTATTGCTTAACTTTATTAAATACAAGTAACATCAATGTAATTCCTCGGTTACTTATTACCTTACTAACATGAATTATCAAGTCTCTATTTCTATCCTTTGAAACTTTTTTTTAAAAAAATGTTTTCAAATTGATTTATTTTACAAATTCAATTAGATGAAAAATATTACATAATTTGTAACATTTTCCCCCTTCATGCCTTGTTTTATTTATTTTTACAATCTCTTATATATTATTTCAAATAAACTATTTTGAATCAAAATGGTAAACATTTATTATTATAAATTATTAATGTTCAATAGTTATGCTTTCACTAAAAGTAATAAGTATAATTTTATATTTTTAATAATTCATAATAAATTGCAAGTTTTTAAAATTATACAAAAATTAGTTTTAAAATTATTACCATTTAAGAAAATGCTGACTAGTTTATTATTTGTTACAATAGTACCAAAATTGTTTATGAGTAAGACAAATAAATAATTAAAAAATTATGAATATATTTATTCAAAAACGATGAAACACATTTATTTATACTATAAAAACAGAAATAAAACGAAAGGTGAAATAAGCGAAGGCATGAACGGACTATAACAGTCATACATTAGAGAAACATCAAAGTTCCTCCTATTTGATCTTAGTAATGAGTCCAGCTGCTACTGTTGCGCCATCGATCCTCAGCGTGATCCTGCCAAGCTGCTTAACATCCTTGTGCAACTCGACGCATATCGGTCGCTGCGTAGTAATCTCTATAATTGCGCTTGTGTTTTTTAATAAACAACGAGGTTTCTTCTTAATTACTTCACCGGTGCTTCGATTCAATTGAGCAACGAGTTTCGATATTGTAGCGGGTTCAACGAGAGACTGCTGATGCAGCAGCACGGGCATGCCATTTGTTAAGGGCACCTTTACAGCAAAAATAACCACATGAGCTTGGAAACAGCTCGACACCGGAACCGGATTATGTGGACTGCAGACAATGTCACCGATCGCGAGATTCTGTTGGTCTATGCCAGACAAAATTAGCGAAACCTGATCGCCTGCAAAGGCGTGCGATGTGTTGTTATCATCTGCTTGTATTCCTAAAAAATGAAAGAAGTTAATAGTAGTAAGAGTAATTTAAGCAATAGTTCTGTTTGTAGGATTGTTAAATACCTTTTACTACAGCAGGTTCATTACGAGGAAGAATTAAAACTTTATCACCAATTGACACCATACCAGTCTCCATATGACCAGAAACGCTAAAACCTGATCCCGTATTTTTAAAAATATCGTTCACAGAAAATCGAAACGGTTTATCTATTGGTCGTTCTGGACACTTGAAATTGTCGATAACTTCTACAAGTGTGGGACCAGTGTACCTATAGTTTAAGATAAAATTAAAAAGAGTCTTAACAACTTTATAAAAAAATTATTAATGACAAAATACTTACCAACTCGAAAGGCCCTCTTCTTTTGGTTTACTAACGATATTTTCCCCTGACAATCCACTGCATGGAACGTAAGTTATTGCGTCCCTGAAGCCAGCTTGCTTAAGAAAAACGCTTATTTTGTTTACAATTTCGTTATACCTATCTTTCGACCAGTCGACTGTGTCTAATTTGTTTATAACTACAGATATCTGTGAAACACCTAAAGACCTTAACAGCAGTGCGTGCTCTCTAGTCTGCCCACCGCTGTCAAAACCGGTCTCAAACTCTCCTCGCGTTGCGTCGACTATGAGTAAAGCAACGTCAGCCTGCGTCGCGCCTGTAATCATGTTCGGTATAAAGTCTTTGTGTCCAGGTGCATCAAGCAGCGTAATGGCCTTGGTATTCGTTTCAAACTTGGATTGGCCAACGTCCATGGTAATGCCTCGCTCTCTGAAGCACATTAGGATTATTTATTTAAAAAAAAAAAAAAAATGAGCAAACAGTGGTTGATAAGCTGATCGGATTGAAACTTACCTCTCCTCGCCTGTCTCATCGAGCACCCAGGCGTAAGCGAATGACTGCTTGCCGATTTTTTTACTCTCCTGCTGATACTTGTGCAGGAGTTTGGCAGGAACCTGACCGAGATCGCAGAGCAGCCGACCCAGCAGAGTGCTCTTACCCGCGTCGACATGGCCCACGACGATCAGATGAAGCTGTTCTTTGCAGCCAGCTCGCTTTTTCCTGTAGATAGCTAGCGCGTCGCGCTTTTCCTCCTGCGTCTTGGGGCGTAGCTCTGGCTCGTCGCTTCCTGGCTCCACCGATGGCGACTGGCTCCTGGGAGATAGCTGTTTGGCCTGGAATTGAAGCAACAAAATGACAAGTTAGCATTTGTTAGAAGTTGTTATAATGTTTAAACAAGAGAAAATTGCTAACAGGTGTCGAAGCGGGTGTAGTCAGGCGCTTCTCTTTGCGAGCCGCGTCGTCTTTGGCGATCGAATCAGGCGAGCTACGGTCTGAGCATGGGCTCTGCGAACGCGACGTCTCGATTGCGTTCACTTCGAAACCTTTGATGACGTTCTTCGAGGCTGCTGGCACGACCTTGACTATTGGCTTTGCTGGCTGCTGCACCAGCACTTTTGGCGTCGTTACCTTGTTTCCTGCGGTCAAATCTAATATTGAATAAGCTTTGAAAGATAATCGTCTTTTCCTTTATTGTTTAAAGGGTAGTACGTAAGTGTACTCGTGAAAAAGTAACAAGCGTTTCGTATAAAAATATACGTATATTTAAGAAAAATTATTATGCATTTACAGAGTTGTAAAATTACGGCGAATAATTGTCGTCGATGTATACAGAGGCTAAATACTATTTTCATCGTAAAGTATAATTTTAAAAGTTAAGAAAATCAGGAAAAAATTCTAAAAAATTATGCACTCCTGAATTAAAACTGTACCGATCGAAAAAAAAATTTTTGTTTAAAATTGTATATACATAAAATATTATGACTAATACTTCAAAATATTTGAACTGAAAAGTTGTACAGTTAAAATGTAAATTATGTATAATTAATCGATCGTTAATTTTATTATGCTTGCGCCGTTAGTTTTGCCTTCAATCGTAACAAAATAATCGCGTCGGGCGACGGACTTGAAAAGTCGAATCTTACTATTTGATTTTTACAATTCATTTGTGAGTTGGTGGACTCTAGATACTTTTTATAAGATGTCTTTTTGTACGGCATTTTTCTAGCGTAACTTTTGCATAATACTTTGCCAAAAGACGATACCGCTTTTTTTAATATACCCCGATTTGTTTTATGTGCATTTAATAAGCATTCATTTTTTATTGCTTTTAGTATTCCATCTGTAGGATTATACAACTGCTTTTTTTCTAATTTTTCCCGTTTGATAGTTATACTACTATCAAGTTTAGGAGCTTCCATTGAGATATCAAGATCTTTATCAATATTAGGTTCTTCTTTTATTTTTATTTTTGAAATATCTTCTATAATAGTCTTTGGGATATCTTTAAGATTCTCATTGTCAATAAGTTTCTCTTGTTTTACTTGTGCAGCTAATTTTGGAATTACAGCACAAGAATTTTGTGATAAACGACCATCATTCAAGGTAGGAAAAGTGTCTGGTTTCTCTGTTTTAACTTTAACTTGTGCATTAGAATTATCATTAATTTTATTGACTATTTTTAAATGTTGAGCTGCTAAATCATTTAAAGAACTAAAAGACTGACCATCAGTTTTATCAGAATTTATATTTTTACATCCAACTTTTGGTATAACAAAATTAGATATAGAACTGTTTTGTGATGTACTTTCTTTCTTATTGTTTGATATTTTTAAATGATGAGCTGTTAAATCAGAAAGAGAATCAAAATTCGACTTAGTATCTGAAGTTTTAGTTGATAAATTGGGGTTTTTAAAATTCATTTTTGGAATTGTAAAACCAGAGGGAGAACTAGACTTTTTTCCTGACTCTTTTAAATGATGAGCAGTCAAATCTGCTAGACTACTAAAAGAAGGGCTCGAGCTACCAGTAGTTTCTGGTGGTTTTGAAGTTTTATAAATCATATCAGAGAGTGAAGAGAATTTCTCGGTTTTATCACTCATTTTACAGTCTTTTTTTAAAGTCATGGGGTTAAAGCTAAGAGGTTTTGCGCAACTAATAAGATTTTTGAATTCAGAATCTTACCTTACCAATGAAATCGATTTTATCATGAAAAAGAAAGAAAAAAATATTTCATTAGATTTGTTGACAATTGTTATTTATGTTTTATTATACTATTTATAAACTCACCTGATTGAGCTTGAACGAGGCTTTTGCCTTTTTTTGGCTTATCTAAAAATACACATCATTATTACAATACATTTTATAGACTTCAAAGACAAAACATGCTTTTTTACAAACCTTTTTTACACTTTGAAGCTTCATCATTGAGAATAGAATTTATAATTGCTTCTGTGTTATAGTTCAATGCTACTATTCTTTCATGTAATTCTGCTTCTGAACATGTATCACCAATTACACTTTTTACAGCATCAGCACAGGATAGTAATTTGGCTTTATCAAGTTCTGATTTTTCTGTTGATTTTTGTGTAACAGATTCATCATCTACCTCTTCATTGTCCTCTTCAATATCAGGCTCAGTAAAGTATGATGAAATATTAGCTTGTTTATTTCTGTCAAACATAAACTGTTCCACTGCAAACATAATAGTATATTGTCAATAAGAATAAAATATTAATAACATGTCAAATACAGACTTGTTAAAAGTGATAAATGCATATGGCAGCTTCTGATTTTATAATTATTAAAACAATAATACTGTATAGTATGTTACAAGATCACAGCCTTTGATAGAATAGCACAGGGGCCGTGCAGTTATAGAATTTATAACTTCCAGCTACAGGAGGTTGAGATAAGGCAAGGGGGAGAAAAAAAGATAGTCTTTCATGAGCTGGCTCAACGTTGTAAAGCGTAAGAATTTGCAATATCCCATTTCTGCGGGCCAGCGTTCTCCGAAAGTCCATGACGAAAACTGACGAAAGCGTAGTGTCCAAAGCAGTAGGCCGAAATAATTACTCACCGCTTGGAGAAATGCAGTAGTCGTCATCAGCGGAGTGCCCGTAGACGTCGTCGTAGCCGTCGTACTCTGAGGACAACAATATGCGGGTAGAGAACGAAAGGGAAGGGGATCGAGGAGATGCTGCGCGTCATAACCTCGGGGCGACTGCTTACCGTCCGAATAGTTCATTGTCCGCACATCTCGGTGCCGGGCCATTGTTGCGCACCGGTGCTCCGGTTATTTGCTACCTTTGATGATGGTACAACACGGGCCGTCGACTCATCTGCTCCAGTCCATATATCACGTCTCAGCTGCGACGTATGGATATATACTCTTTACCCTCATTCCTCTCTAGGCTGTTACAAGGCCGCGGCTAATGTCTTTGATGATCCGCATGCCACACTTTTGGCGCTCCAACCTCTGAAAGTTTGAACATTTTTTTTTTTTAGTTCTGCATTGAAGATTGAAAGACTTAGGAAAAGTTTTGTTTGCGGTAATTTAGCTATGTAATGGGCTCATATTTCTCGACTTAAAATGTTGCGCAATTTTTTTAATAGCCTTTTTTTTATACTGGGTGTTTATTGTAATATTTCATTAGAGCAGACAAAAATTAGTATCGGTGTTTGCTAATTAAAACGAATTAAAATGAAATTTTTTAATGACAAAATATAGCAAAACAATGTAAAATGTACAATATTTGCGATATTTGCCATTTTTGCAAAATATCTTGTCAAATATCAAATGTTGGTAAAACAGATAATTGTTCACTCGCATTTTCTATATGTGTGCGACTTCCGTTCTCACCACTGTTGTATAGTTTCAGTCTCCATTCTTTCTACTGTGTTCCGTTGAACGGTGAGGTACGTCCTCCGATAAATTTCAAGAAACTTAAACAAATTGAATAATATTGATAAATTATTCTATAAAAAAGTTTCTAATACTAATTACCAAGTGTTTATTTAATTATATATTTAATATTTTTTAGCGCCAGGCCAAGTACAGCTGCCAAAATGGTTGCCCAAAAGAAACAGGTTAGTTTTTAGGTTATAGCATACACGTGTTTAATTATACTTTCGTTCTTTTCAAAATTAACTTTCAATCTTTTCAATTGTTTTGAAACAAATTAAAAGTCTGTTAATGTTGCGAAGTTTAAATAGTTTTTGCTTTTCAATACAAGTTCAAAATTAAAGTTTTTGTGTCCAAGACATTCATCATTCAAGAAATATAATAATTTAACGTTTTATTTATAAAATTGCAATTTAATTATGCTTTTATTCAATTTTAACAATGAAATTATTTTCTTATTACAGAAAAAGGCTATGGAGAGCATCAACTCCAGGTTGGCTCTGGTCATGAAGTCTGGCAAATTTGTGCTGGGCTACAAGCAGACCCTGAAATCTCTCCGCCAGGGAAAAGCCAAGCTTGTCATCATCTCTAACAATACCCCTCCTCTTAGGTGAGAGACTGAGATGTAGTATTCCTTTATTTTAAAGTAGAATTATTTGCAAAAGGAATCCTACGGAGTAGTCTCATTTGGCCGCTTGTAAGTGCGGTTATCAAAATGTGATGTGCTTATGGATTTTCTAATGTTTGTATTCGATATTATAGGAAATCAGAGATTGAGTACTACGCTATGTTGGCCAAAACTGGAGTTCACCACTACACAGGAAACAATGTTGAACTTGGCACGGCTTGTGGTAAATACTTCAGGGTAGGCACTCTCTCCATCACAGATCCTGGTAACTCTGATATTATCAAATCTATGCCTACTGGTGATCAGGCGTAAATAAAAAAAATTCTACTATTAATTATATTTAAATGTAATATTAAGATTAATAAAGAATTTTTTTTATGTAAATAAACTTTTGTTTTCAAATTCATCTGATTTAAAATTATTTGCAGTTGATAAATATAACATCCAATTCGCTCATATTAGAAACTTTAATTTATTCTTTATTTTTTTACTAAAAACTATAATTTTTCAAATAAATAATTTGAGTATATCAAAAATAGTTTTCTTGCACTTGGAAAAAAAAAGAAAAAAACATAAAAGTCTAAATAATTAACAAAAATAACATTTTTCTTGTCATCGTTTACTTTTTAAAATAAATATTAAAAACTTAAGCACGCTTTTCAAAAATATTGAAACACATTGGCGCCTGTATCGTGCTGCACAAATAATCGCAAGAGCAAAAATATCAAGCTCCGGCGAAAAATAGAACCACCTCACTCGCTCAAGAAGAAAAAAAAACGAGGAAAGAAACGAGAAAAAAGTCTCTCCCACGTGAAAATCCGTCCACTTGACGCGCGTCAAATTAGCTCTCTATACAAGCCCCCTCTGAAGCGGCCTAATATCGTTGCGCTTGAAAAAAAAGGCTGCCCACGCGTTTTCAGCAACGCACGCAGCAGACAGAGACAGAGAGCTTCGTTGTCGGCGGCATTAATTAAAGAAAAAAAGGAAAAAAACGAAACAGCGCAAAAAAGTTGAGCTGCAGAACAGAGGATGATTATCAGGCAGAGGCAGCGTATGAACACAAGCGCGGAACAATGACGAGAGCGCGCTCGAGGAAAAATTAACGGTGACGTAGGCCCCAACGCTCGATTATCCTTGGGGCGTTCAGGAAATCGAGCGTAATGATCGGCCTGATGTCAATAAACCTGTCGTCTTTCGCCTTCGTCCAAGGTGGTTTCTCTCCTCTTCTTCTTCTTTTCTCTCTCCCTTCCACCTCTCCCTCGCTCCGAGACTCGCATCTAAAGCGAGGACCGTTAAGTTCGCGCTCCGGATCCGCGTAAAAAGATCAAAAGAGACCTTCGGCCGGCGAGCGATGTTTTATTTTCTCTCTCTCTCTCTCTCTCTCTCTCTTCATTTCCCATATACTGGTTCTCCTCATTTTCGGATTTCCGTGTCTCCAAACAGCCAGCCCACGCGCCTCTCGTGTGTGTATCGCTGGAAATTGTGGCTTGTTTGCGTGGAAGCCGGAAAGGCCGCGAGATCTCTCTCTCGTGAGCGAAGGCTTCTCCCGAGAGTCGTGAAAACATGTTGCGTCGCATTTATGAAAAACGCCAGACCGACGCAGGCCGATATGGATAATTGGATTCGCAAAGTCGCGCACTCCGGCTCTCTTGGGCACACATGCAAATGTCTCCGGCTAATTGTTGTTGCGCGCGAGGGATTGTATTTTTACGCGGTTGCTTCGTGTTGTTTCGCCGGTGTGTGTTGGTTTTTGCCATTTTCACGAGCTTTTCAATGCTGTGTATATCGTTCGGATATCGGCAATTTTTTATTCTGCGATGGACGAGGGAGAGCAATGATTTTGAATAAATTTATTTTTATTTGACTTTTTGCTCGAGAGTAGATGTTTGACATGAAGACACGCAGGCTACTCGGGCTGCTTAATCTCGTTTAAACGATTTCTTTGGCCTCGATATACGTTCGTCTCAATGCCAGTGACACACGTCGCCAGTGTCCCGATGCAAAGCGGCGAAATTATAAAAAGCTTTTCGGACGCGCCTTATGTTCGCGAATTAAGCCGTTAAAATTTTCTCTTTTTTATTCGATAAACGCACCCGGCTTCTCTTCTCACAATTTATCAATTGCTGCGCTCGGTCAAATAATTTCTTTTTTTTTCAAAAGAAAGGATAAATTATAAATTGTACTTTTTATTGCCTACGATTGCATTGCAACCTAAGCGTTATATACGCGTACGCGCTGCACAATCTGTAAACAAAATTTTACGACGTTAGTCATCGCATCGACGATTTTTACAATTTATTAAGGAAAAAAACGGCGAGGGTTGAGGAGTATGAAGAAAAAATAAGTTGTAAACTTTATATTGCGATAATAGCAGCGTCACAGCGATAGAAACGACATGCGCGAATATGACAATCGCTCGCTCAAGGCCAGGCTTGCTTCTCTTAATCGATCGCCACTATACAACTATAGAAGAAAGTTTACCTCCGGTTCTCAAAGCAATAGCTCTCTCGTGTATACTGATATCCAGAACGAGAAGAAGCCCGCCGAGCGTTCCCACCTCATTTGTCTTACAAATGCGTCGTCCCAGCCCTATGCGCGCGATTCTCCCATTGTCACGCGGAGATATAAATCTCTCTCTCGGTTAAACGCAGGCGCGCAGCTATACATAATCGTCCGAGAAACAGAGTTTCTAGCTGCGCCAGCCAAGCATCACGCGTACAAGCATAACCGATCTCTCTCGCGAAAGAAAAATCGTTGGAAAAACTCTCGCGAGGATCGGTCGCGTCATCGCATCGAATTATATACACATGTAAGAAACAGTGCGATTTTCGGCCGTGATTTCATAGGCGCTGATGTTGCGGAATCGCGGCCGATCTCTAATGACGTACGACTGCTGATTCGGGTGTTTTTTTTATTTCGAACTGTCGCGCGTTGTTGATGACAAGGGTTAGACGCGCTGAGACGGTTAGTCGTCGCGGTTTCCCGCATAGGATGACTGTATCGCGAGAGCGAGAGGAGCGGCTGACGCAGATCTATAACGACCTGTATTGCCACCGGGATTATGGAAATCTTTTGGATTTTTTATATATCTATAGGCTGACTAGGCGCCTTGCGTAGGATGAGTTATCGTGAAAACGAATTTTTGGATATTTTCTAACGTGATGTCAATGGGTTTGTTTTCCATCGGCGCGAGAAAGAGAGATCGTTTTCCATCTCATTGAAAGAAACGAGTTTTATCTAACATAGGCGGGATTACAAGATTTCCGTATCATCGAAAATGAAAGTGGCGACGATCGATCGTTAATTTGAGTTTTTAGGTAATTACACCTAATATACGATCGAATTATACTATCTAATCTAGGCAATGGCGTAATGTCTAAAATAAAAAAATTACCTCGCATAATACTCGGCGTTTAAAATTTTTCTAACAAATATGTTTGTTTTATCAATGGCGCTTTTAATCCAGCAGAAGCTCAAAATCGAAAGGAAAATCTCCATCGAGTTTCTCAAGTACACGCGTGGGAATTTCAAAGTCCGACGCCAAACAAATCGGTAGATTCTTACTTAGTTCGAAAAAAAAAATAACAATAATAAAGGATAATTTTTGAAAATTAGCATGAAAGAATGCGTTTCGCAAAGCTACCTCCCAAACGTTTGAAGCCTGTATCCTACAGCGTGCGAGTTGAGTAAGCTGTGGGATGTACAAGCCTGGTATCGTTAATAATTTATCGTTCATTCTCAGCACGTGATAAATTGAATTTCGATTACGTAGTAGCAGGATGCGCGTTATTCAATCCTTGATAGAGCGCTATGGGGCAGAAAGTAAATAACGCGGGCGTTAGCGAAAACAAAAGCTCGTTTTGAAACGCTGAGATGCTGAAGAAGAAGGGAAAAGCAAACAAGCGGGAGGAGAGAGAGCCACTGGTGTTTTGTTTAACGTAAACAGGGGCCATATCGCCTGTACCTCCCATCATCATCGTATAAATACAAGAGATTATTATGCGCTCGTTCTAGGAACGAGCGCATAATAATCTCGAGTTGCAATCGCTGATGCTCTTTTTTTCCGCCTGCTTTCGTTAAAACTGACGCTTTAATCGCGACAAATTGTAATTACGATCGGTGTAGATCCTATCCTAGTGCGGTTTACAATCGTTCGAATCTGTTTTCGCTGCGACACGCTGTTGGATATTCTGCGTGTCTTCCTTTCCAAAAATTTATCCAATTAGCGTAGAAAGTTTAAATATATAATTTTTCGTCCAAGCTCCAAATGACGCATTGGTATAAATGAGGCAACGATAATATCGTTGACACTTCCATAATCGATGTTTGTTCGAGGGGTTCATCGACATTAAGATCATCAGCAGCAGCAACAGTAGCAGGAGGCTCAAGAGGTTCTCTTCTAAATTTACAATCCTCGTCAGATAAAAATCCAAGAGCGACAGCTTTTGAAAAAGCCAAGCTAACAACTATTTTCAGATACATAAACTCTCTCTCTCTCTCTCTCTCTCTCTCTCCGACTCTTGTCCCGGGTATAATTCAAAATTCCACAAGCTACGTCGCAGTGGCATTTAGTCCGGCTAGAGCGAGAGAGAAAAGAGGAAAAAAAGAGATACCGATCGACGACGACAAAGACAGTACTGGCTCTCCCTCACCCACGCGCGACGAAAAAGTCGCGTTGGTCCGGCGCGACAAGCATCGTAACAACCTCATCATCTCGCGTGTAACGACGCCGCAATTACATAAGGCCCACGCACGCGGGGTTGTCTCTCTCTCTCTCTCTTTCTCTCTCGCGGACGACGCGAGCGCGTCATCGACGAGTTTACGGGACGCACCGGGATATAGCGAGCAGCTCGTGCAAAACACACGCTTAAGGTAAGTAGCTCGACTTTTTGGCTGTAGCGAGGCGTGACTCTTTATTTCAGGATCACCCCGATGTTCAGTGGTCCGAGCAGTGACGCCAAGCTACAACTGAAAATTGCGCAGCACTCGGTTGGGAATCACGCGGTTTTTGCGTATTCCCGATAATTTATATACCGCGCGGGGTTTTTTTTTCTTCGTATTCTTCATTTTTATTTCGGTAAAAGAAGAGCGACCTGGAAAAGCGCCTCGACTACGGGAAAATTGAACTAGAGTGTTATAGTCGGCTGTGCGCGCGTGTGGGAAGCGGGGATCGAATTTACACGTGAGTTGTATAGGAAGCGTTGATAAATATACAAATGGGGAAAGAGAGAGAGAGAGAGAGAAAAAGCAGCTGTGTGTACCGAGGGACGAGGAGACCACACGAAAAATCGAGGCCTCATCAGCATAATTGCCCAGTTTTTTCAACTGGCTTTATGATAATTACAGGCCGTTTTTTCTTCCTACGGAGCGCCCGATCCTTTCCACGAAGTATCATCAATCTAGTGCTTTTTGTAATAAGTGTCGAAACATTTGAGTCGCGACTGTCAGCCGATCTTTTGGGGGGAAGGGGGTAAAAGATCGATGACTTAATGGACCGAAAATATGGAAAACTACGCCGAGTCATTCGGCTGGCTCTCCTTTGATCGCCCTCCTACAAGCATGTACATGCCAAGTATTATAGAATGGCGATCGAAGCGTTAGGAATAATTTCGATCGACAAGCTATGAAGTCACAAGTCGAAATAGCTCGGACGTCGCCGCTGCCCGAGACAATGTGTAACGTGACTGGACGAAAGAAACGAGTACACGACACTAATTTTTGATGTTGCTCATTTGGTCGCGGCCGACACGATTGGTCCGCTCGCCAAACGGGGGCGTGTTACTTTTTCCCTCGTTATCTTGCAACGAAACTTGAAAATTCATTACTACGTGTGCATCTTTCTTAATATGAAAAAAAAACGATTGCAATCGTTATATTCTTGCAAATCAGCGATTTTACCATTTTCTAAAGGTACGTTTCGTTCGGATAAATCATAATCTGCTGATGGATAACGGCTAAAAATGTGCGATTATCCCGAGATACAACTGTAAACCAATCAGACTATCATTTGTCGAAATCAGGAGAAAAATAGATATATCGGATTGAAGAGAGCTCGGCTGACATCCCCTATTCGCTAACGCGATTATCGCTTAGCTTGCAAACGATACTTAAACGCGACAACATTGCGGTCACTTTTTTTTTCTTTTGAGCGACGAGAAAGAGAGAGCCAGCTTTGTCCGCGATTCTCCCTCTCTCTCTCTCTCTCTCTCTCTCTCTCTCACGTCTTTGGCGTTGTATACGAGCTGCGCGTCTAATAATATTGATTCGGTCATCGCGTGAAAATCACTTTTTATCGCGTCCGCGAGTCTCCTTGCCGATCTCTCTCTCTCGCGCACTCGCTACAAGTCGGGAGGTCGAGGAACCGGACGATCAGCCGAGAGGGAGAGAGAAACGCACTTGCTACTCCGGCTCGAGCGACGCTCTCGCAGCTCGCTTTTTCTCGGCTTTTTTCGGGCTCGCTTTCCGCCGTCGCACGAGATTCGCAAGGCTATTTATACCGATTCGAGATCGGCTGCCGATGCGACCCCGCTCTCTCTCTCTCTCTCTCTCTCTTCCTCCGCGCGCACAACAAAGGCTTTTCAGTTTGAAAAATGATCGATGCACGAAGATCCTTCATTATTGTTTTCTTTTCTCTCGATATGTTTATTCCAACGGGAGTTGTTTGTTATTGATTGAAATTCGACGCGAGAAGGGGGGAGGCTGAGGCTGGATTCGTTCAGGAGCAGCGGGGGCTGATTTGAAAAAGATTTTCTTTGTAAGGATTTTTTTTATCGCGCACAACAACATCGGCGCAGTTTAGTCATAATTCTTAAATACATATGAAATCACGCGAGCCGATCGCACGCAGCGTATATATGGCGACAAAGCTTTTTGAGACTTTACGCCGCGAGCGGCCTCGAGCGAGTGAGAGAGACAGCCCCGAGGCCTTCGGGTTCGGATTTATCGATTTTTATAGCCTTTGATTCGTCGCGGGCTAAAAGGTAATCGCTCGTTTTTTGCCGGCGATACACATTTTTGGTAAAACTATTAAATTTGTTTCGGAGGAAAAACGAACGAACTCAAAAGAGACTTTTCCAAAATCGGGCAGTGTTGCTTTTTCACAACAAACTATACCAGATTATATATTGTCATTGATTCGCTTTCGGGAAATTTGGATTTTGACCGATAATCGTTGAGTCACGTTGTTTTATTTGTGGAAATGTGGAAGACGAATCTTGAATCATGTCGCGGATTAAGGCTAATAATAATTTCATTTTTATCTTACGCTCCGATCGTAGTTGTAAAAATATAACGGCGTGACAAGAATATCGAAAATCGTTTTAGTCCCCACCAAATACCAAGCCTATTTTTGGCAGTGACTTCGAAATACTTTTTTTCTTTCAAGTTTTCAAATATTTTTATAAATTTTTCTACCCTCTTAGTTGTCGTCTCAAACACTATTAAAAGGTTATTGATTTTTCTTGGAATATCAATTTTTCTCGAATCGAATAAAAATATTTACTTTTTTATTTTTTTTTTAAATATGAACAGATGATAAAACTAATAATAAAGAAAAAAAAGTGAAATGAACTATTATTACTAATTGAATGTCCAATGTAATCACGAGTGAAAAATCGTGATAAAGTAAGATGTTTAAATACCCCAAGTATAATCTACATTTACATAATCTGAGACTAATGATTCATAGAACATTCACATTGTTGATCAAAGTACAATAATTTGGAATTTAATAAATAAGCTCTTTGAGTATATTCGTTTGTCCTTCATAAAATTACAGGTGAATAAATGTTTCGTGCAAAGGTAAGCAGCATGAAAATATTGAATTTTTCATTTTAAACCGATTGTAATTTAGTGGAAAAAGAAACGAGCAGGTTTTTTGCCTACAAGTATATAACTTTTTTGTTTTTTTACCATCGACCGCTGACGCAGGTGATTAGTGCGATTAGTAAGGTATCGATGCAAGCCAGACGTGTAAACACATTTTTTGACTATTCACTGAGGTGATTCTCTTGCGTTTCATAGGTGATGTGTTCATAAAATATCTTGTCTACGTGATCGAATTGGTGGTGTCACAAGTAAAAACAGGACGATATCTATGTGTCGCAGCAATGATAAGTTGACTGAAATCGATAAATTTCTGACCACGTAATTCGAGGTGCAATATGATGACACCCTTTTCTGCGCTGCGTATTAAAATTGTAAGCGTCGAACAATCAACAAAACTCCACCGTTTGGGTTATTTTGCGTATTTTCCTATTACCAAATAGATAAGAAAATAACATGAAATAACAGCGGGGAAATAAACAATAGCGTATCTTATGTAAGCAACGGCAAACGCATTGAACAATGAGTGCATTCGTTAAAAACGTAATTCAATATAGTTATGCGATTTCTCCATTTTCTAGGAGAACAAAGAATCAACGCACAACAAGTCAAAGCCGACGAAACAAAACATTTTGAAATCATAGTTTAAACACGTTTTCTTTTCGTTTTTTTATATTAATCGCGATAAGAAAGATATCAATTAGTAAATAAGGATACGCGAATTTATTGTGTTGTAATGAGCATTTTTACTGGCTGTATCTGATAAAACAACGCGACGTGAATTACTTTCTACGCATTTTTATTAAAAAAAAAAAAAAAAAAAAAAAAAAAAAAACAAAAAAAAAAAAAAAAAAAACAAATATAAAAAAAAAAAAAAAAAAAAAAATAACAAAAAAAACCGGTAATAATCGGTATGCTTGTACGTCAATACTTCTTATTAAAATAAACCTAAAAGATTAGAATTGATGACATGATTCTATCTGTCAAGTAAATAACGTATGATAATTTGAAACAATATTAAAATGACGAGCGTTCGATAATATCAATATTAAAATTACGGTTGTACTAAGCTCGCTATAATAGATTTAGGATTAAATCATTTCATAAAAAGGAGCGAACCATTGAATTGTAAAAGGATGGCTCGAAGGCAAACGATGGTTTTTCAATTTTAATCGCAAATTAGGGTCTCTCTCACGAATTAGTCGCAATAAGCTGTTTTTAGGGGGCAGAGAAGCCACGAGGGACCAAGCGAGAGTAAAATACAAGCGCAAAGATCGGTAGAAGAAAAATCGGTCGAGGGAGGAGCCGAATAAAGTGGAGAGATGCAATTGTAAACAGCTGGGGCTGGAGTGGTCAAAAGGGGGGTTGTCGAAGCGCCGATAGAATCGATTGGGTGTAAGAAGAGAGGGAGAAAGAGAGAGAGAGAGAGAGAGAGAGAGAGACGGAGGGAAGGGAGCGACGTTATCGAGGAAGCCAGAGGGGGAAGGAGATAAGGGGGCTGGTGTAGCGAGCGATAGGAGGAGAGCCGATCGGTGTTACGAAAAAGCGAGGAAGGCGCAGAAGCCGCTTGCACGAGCGATAAGGAGGCGAAGAGGGAAAGAAAGAGAGCGAGAGATAACGGCAGAGCGCCGATCGCGGCAGCCCGAGCGTCGGGGGTCGGGGCCTGCAAATCGAGCGCTCTCGATCGTGTGTGACATCACGCTTCATTGTTGGAGGCTTACGTCATTGCCGCATAGAGAGGGAGACCGAGAGAGAGGGAGTCGTGCTGCTGCTGCTGCTGCTGCTGCCGGCAACGTCGGTCTCGAGGAACAGGGGCGGGGGAGGGAGTTCCGGAGCCCCGCCGCCACCGCGTCTCCCTTGGCCGTCGAGGAAAGGTTGGGGCGGGCGACGCCGCCGCCGCCGCCGCAGCGCACCACCGCCGGCGGGGAGGGGAAGCTTCTGTACACTCTCGCTCGATAGTTTGCTTGGCAGTTGTCTCGCGCGCGCTGCCACAGCAGAGAGAGAGGAAGAGCAGAGACGACGAGGCTGCTCGCGCCCGCGCCAACTATATAGTCGAGACGAGATCACGAGAGGGGCCTGCAGAGCGGCCAGTATACATTAAATATCCGTCGGGCGCGTGGCTCTCTTTCTCTCTCTCTCTACGGCGGGCATCTATTCCGACGAGTACAAAGACGCGAGAATGCGAGCAACCGGAGCTAGTAGCGACTGTTGGAGCGTAACCGAGGGACCACGGCTGCGCCCGCAGCACCTACGAGCCTCCTCCTCGCTCTCCTCCTCGGCCCAAAGCCACCGCTGAGGCTTGCACCTCGGCACCCGACACTTTTCACTCCGCCGACTAGCGAGTGAGAGTAGGAACAACGACAAAGAGAGAGAGAGAGAGCGAGCGAGCGAGCGAGAGAGTGGCAGAGGGAGGGAGAGGAAGAGAAAAGTTTAGGGATAATGGACGAATCGGGAGTTTGTTTACCCTCGGCCCTGGGCCAGCTGCAGCTGTGCAGGCGCGGCGCATCTTCCTCCTCGCGCCTCTAGCAGAAGACCGGCCGACTCTTCAACGACGTCGTGTTGTGTACACGCGCACGTACACACAGACACGGACAGTTGTGCTGCTCGTCGATCGAGCGAACGCGCATCTCCTGGGGCATTGGCGTGCGTCGCTATAGAGGAGACCCGCTGACACTTGGAGCCTTATCAACTGGGCTTCTGCTACGACAGTTTCAACAACGGACAAGCTATTCTCCGTAGCAGGCGAGTACATTTCCTATCTGTTTTTTGTCTTCTTCACAAGCACGACGCGCGGCCCCGCGCAGGCACATGTGACGTCCTGCTGATTTGTTTTCCTCGCACAGCTGATAGGCCGCTCGATAACAAGCCGAGCTCTCTCTACAGGATTGCTCTTTTGGCTATAGTCCCGCGGCTAAACGCTCGAGTCTGTCTTTGCTACCGCGCGAACCCAAGCTACTCGGCTGGCTTTTTGCCCCAGCTGTACGAATTACGCGCTGCTTTTCCTTTTCCCTTGTGCGGAGAGCGAAAATGTGCAGACGCGTCGGCTAGAAGCCTCGAAGTGTTTTTGATATAATCAGGGTCCCTAAGCTCGGAGACATCCTCGGGGCATCGAGTAAGCAAAAGGCAAAAGCCAAGCGCGTTTTTGATGCTTATCTGTGTGCCCGCGTGCGTCAAGATAACGAGATAAGTCTATCGGCTCCGGCCGAGCCTTATCAGAAAGAGAGAGACTCGGCTCTCTCTCTCTCTCTCGAGCAGGTTATGTTGAATTAGCGTCAAGCGACAAGACACTGCCCCGAGCGTTCGCTTTTGCGCTGCAAAAGAACACACGTAGCCACGGAGAGGTGTTTATGTAACGACTTCGTGGAGAAACTTTATGGATGCTCCGAAGCCGGACGAAGACGTTAGGGATAACTATAGGGGGGAGAGCGCGAGCGATAGGTTAGGTTCGCTCTCGAAACCATAATTGGACAGATACGCGCGTCTAACGAGTGTTCCTCCATTATTTTCCATTGTTGCTCGTTGTCGCGATTGTTTACACTATCGGGTGGTAGCAAGATAATGTAGCCCGCTGCTGATTAATGATCATTAGGCTGACCGATCGAAATGCGCCGTAGGTGACGGCGGTGGTTCGACTAAAAATACGGAGAGGCTGCGCTCCACTTCTGTCATAAGCATTAGTGATTTTTCATGAGGGATCATATCATCACCTAGAATACCCTCATTTTCGCGGCCGCACGGCTAAAAGTTGAAGTAGATCCAACCGCGAATATTCCCGAAATCTACGTGTCAAGCGGAATTCAAGGGTAGGATTTTTAATCATCCGGAAAGATTAACGTGGTTTTTTTTTGTTGCTGGGGAGAAGAGATGCGTCAATGGATTGAATAGTTTACTTTTTTGTCCGAGCCCTCTCTTTCTCTCTCAAGAAAGAGAGAGAGAGAGAGAGAGGCGTGAGTTTTAAATCGGTGATTGATAATCGTTTCTGGATTTAAGGCTGGAGTTTAAATAATTTTGAAAGCGATTTTTATGGGCTTGATCGATTGCAGGGAAGAAATAATGAAAAACCAGTTGTGAATGCCGCTAATGCAGCTTGGAATCTTTAAGCTCGGTCATTTAAATTTGCGATTTTTTTCTTTTTATCGTGATTAATAAAGATTATCAGTTACTAATTAATCAATCAATCGAGAGAATCAGGCGCACTTCAGTCGTAAAAACATAGTTTACGTAAAACGCAACAAAGAGATAGCAATTAAAAAGTAATAAAAAAAAAGAGAGAGAGAGAGAGAGAGAGAGAGAGACAAACTAGCCGTATGATGTATTCGACTCGAAGAAAAAACGAAACATTCCAAAAATAAATGTCCGAAAGCGAAGAAAATAAAAAAGAAGATTAATATAGTAAAATCGGTCCGGGGATTGGCTACCGCGCGCGCGCACCAACTCCCATGGGCATTTGCATTTGGTCAACATAAGCAGAGAGACAGAGCCTTCGGGCACATCCTTTTGCGCTCGCTATACCCTCGCCTGCTCTCGCCTGTAATAATGAATTCCTAGGCTAAACAGGAAATTTTCCGCTCGCCGCGCTCGCGTATAAACGCCCGCCGACGTACGTTCTTCGCGTTTACGCATGCACAGTCCCACACGCGTACTCACACACAGAGAAGAGCGCGCAGGTGCAGAAAAATCCGTGTTGCACGGTTTATTTATCACCTGCCTCGGAAAAAGCCTGGGGAAAAAAAAGAGCGCGCCCTCGTGAAAATCTATTCGGGCCCACGCGAATTGCCCGCCTCGGAATTTCGGCTTTTCTAAACGCTGTAGAATCCGATTCAACGCGACTCTCGAGCGAAAGCTTCAGAGCCTTAGGAGAGGGGAGGGGCCGAGTGAAAGTCTTGGGGTAACTGGGTCGCGCGCGTATGCGCGTATAGTGCTGGGCGAATTGGCTCTTATTTTCTTATCGCTCTCGGCTTAGTCAGATCGGAGATTTTCTGGAACGATTCGACCAGAAGAGTTTGGTCAGGGTGACTTGTTGGGAACGAGCCTCCTCCTCGCGAATTATAATCGAGCGCCCGCCCAATGAAGCTCGAGATAAGATTGACTTGGGACGTTGCTCGCGGGAGCGTTGGGCATCTTCGCGCGCTAAACAAACGTCCGCGGGCTGTCTTCAAGCTCGTATATCCTTATATAAGATAAGCTTTCTAATGCGATTACGCGCCGTGGCGATCTTCCGTTTCCATCGTAATGAGCCTGGGAATTTTGTGGCATTTTAACGAGAGACTGGGCTGATTCAATTTCACGAACAATTTCAGACGAATCTCTGGAGAGTCGAGCGCGGTTAACAAAGTCTAAGATTGCGCTGGATCGAATAATCGCGTTCATTCAGTCCGGATGACCTAGCGCGCAATTAATCATCCGCCGAGGGCAATAACGCCGAGTAAACAAACAATAAGCAACGACGACGCTTTTCAATAGCCCCTATCAATAGTCGATAATTCAAATAATAGCCCGCATATGTCCATTCTCCTTTTCTCTTATACGTCAACTCGAGCCTTATCGCTGCAAGTCTGCTCTTTGTCGCGAGAACACGGAAAAGCTACGAGGGTAAGACATAGGGGAGCCGAGAGGGTGGGGAGGTTCGAAGCCGCGGGATCTCGCACTGACCGGGGGTCGTCGTCATCGAGCGTGTGCTCTCTCCCTCTCTCGCAAGCGCACATTCGACCGCGCGACGACGTACATGCACACGCAGACACAGTAGAGCGCGGCGCACAGCACACAGACACACGTAACGCTCGCTCGGTCTTTCTCTCATTTTAAATATAACGGTGTATAAATAAGTATGAGCAATAGCGGGAGTACGCGAGGCTGGCGCTCTCGCTCGCTCTCCCGGCAGTAGCGCTTGGAAAGAGGAGGCGGAGGAGGTGGCGGCATGGCCCGCGGGAGAGGAAGGAGAGCGGAGAAAGAGAAAAGAGGCGCGCGAGCGCGCGCTGTGGAGGCGTGCTTTGGATGAAAAAGCGGGATATAGCTATACTGATCCGTAAGGGGAGGAGGCCGTTCCCCACCCGCCGCGGCGGCCGTACACAAGTCCACGGGGCCTTGATACACAGGGTTTTCTGGAATACGATGACCCTGGCCAGCCACGGCCGGAGCCCGGATGCCGAGACGCGCCGCGCTTACGCTCTATTCCGGATCGTCTCTCCTCGCGCGCTCTGCTCCGAGACTAGCACGCGCTCTTTTTCTCTTTCACTCGTTTACTCATTCACTCGCTCGCTTTTTCTTTAACAGCCCTCCCTGTATCTCGGGGGGGGGGGGGGGGGTGAACCCGCCCTCTTTTTATGTGGTTTGTGTTAGCGTCAACTCCGCCCCTCGGGGGGCACCCTCCGTAGGATCCCCCTCGGCCCTCCCGCCGCCGCGAAAGAGAGCCTTGGCGCGCGAGCCACTACTACTTTGGGGTCAGTTCGGCTTCGGAGGCTCAGGTGTGGTACTCGCATAGCTGTCTTTTCGCGATTCCCCTGGTGCTTCGCACTCTCTGCCCTCCTCTGTGTTGGTTCTACGTGGGAGGAGGAATTTTTTGTTCGTTTCCACCGCCGATCGCCGCAGGCTGTTGTCCGAGTGGGCGATTTTTTTTTTTTTTTTTTTTTTTTTTTTACGAGCGTGCGCCCACTACTGCGAAGATCCCCCGCAGCAGAAACAGCGGAATATGACGCGGAGTGGCCGAGATAAAGATGGGAATTCAGGGGACTGTGATTGTGGAGTTTGAAATATTGCGGGGGTGACTAGTTTCTTTTTCCTTTTTTTTCTCTCTCGAGTGATTGAGTGAGTGAGTGGTGCTTGCGGCTGTCTACTCTTGATTTCATCTTGATGGATCGAGTGTCGTTTTTTTTTCTCTAAAATTTCGAGACCTGTAGTCGTATAATTTCATTCTAATTTTAATGGCGGCTCATTGGCGCTTAAGTATGCATATACATTCGGGCGGTCATTTCGACAACAATCGCGACGAAGAAAATATTGTGTCGCCGCTCTCTCGGGGGGAGGGAGGGAGGGAGGGAGATTTAATTTTAAAACTCCGCGTGCGTAAATGCAGCGGGCAGGAGAGCTGCTGCTCGTCGTGGGAGCGAGCGCAGGCGCGCGCCTTAACCTGTTTTCAAAAACGAATTTATTGAAGTGGCACAATTGTATCGTCGAAGCGAATGAAAAACAGGCATTATAAATAAACCATTTAAACTAGTTACAAAAATACAATGTATATAGGCTTTATTCAACATACACGCGCGCGCACACACACACACACACACACACTCGAGCGCTTAGAGAATCTCTATTTCTGTGAGTGGCATTTTGTAGGCAAATAGACAAAAACTGCCCCTCGGTCTTTTCATCGAGCCTTCCCCCCTGCCCGTTGACCGTTCACTAATGCTTTGCGTGTTCTTGAACTCCTTAATACCTTTTAATTATATATATATATACTTAGGAGAAGAGTGCGTGGCGTGAAGTTGGACACAATAGTCTACTCATTGATTAGGCCGACGATTACTTTTGATCTATCGCCGGCGGCGTTCTCTTGTTGAAATTTATGCCGCTGAGTTGTGCGCGAGAATTGCATTACTGGATGATGTTCAAGTATTTAAAGCTGATTAGGCAAGTGTTATGTCAGCGGGTTCGATGATTGCTGCGAGCGCTAAGTTTGTATATCGTTAGGGAGGACATTATCGTTACATGCTAATGCTGCTATATCCATTGGCCGATCTTTATTAATTGTGTTACTAAATTTGGAGATGCATTGACACGTTAAAAATGTTTGGAATTAGCCCTGGCTGTGTGTTTAATTGAATCTTTTTTTAGCCGCTCTTTATGGCTATATAAATAAAACCTTCATTAACGCGCCATTGTTGTCGATTGACATTATTCGTATATTGTTTTCATTGTTTCGCATTTTGTACTAAATACAATATTAATTTTGCTTATTAAAAGTAAGATTAAATTAGGATATCCATGTGTGCGTGTTTAGTTTAGCTAAAGTAAGCAACGACGTGCAGCAGTCGTTGGACGGAAAAAAAAGCTTAGCTGTCTAATGTCATTGCTGCACTGAAAGTTGATACGGAAAAATAAAATAAAATACAGCGTAGAATTCAAAGTATGCCCCCAAGTGAAACACTTTTTTTTATATTCTCGGCATAATATCTTGATATCTGCATTCAACGTGACTAACCTACGCCCGTCACTCTGGGGCGAATGTTTATTGATTTTATATCTTAACACAATATCGATGGCATAATCTTAAGCTTGCGCAAATATATTTTGAAAAATATTTAACTCGACTACAGTTGAAACGATCGTGACTTATGGAAATCTACATATGTCGCTTAAATAATTTATGATAAATGATCGTTAGTTACAAGGAAATCAAAATTTACGCTGGTCAATTGAATATTTTACTTTGTGCAGTAGCAGCGCTGCACGAGATTGAAGCTCAAATTTCTTAACCGCCATAAAATACAAATTTGAAGTCTTGAGCATAATTAAGTTAAGCCTCGTTTCTTTCATTAGAATATTACGTTTTCGAGCGAGTAGCGAGCTAAGTCGATTGGGCAAGGCTAGCGAAACCGTCATCTTCTCTCGCACATGTAAGGTTTCTCAAATCGTTTCGCCTCTCCGTTCTTTTATCATCTGCTCGTTCTATCTTAACCATCTTATTCGCCAGTGTCAAAGTAATCAATCTATTTGCTTAATCGACGCAGCCTAGATCTCTCGCCGCGATCGTTATAAAATTATTTTTCTTATTTTTTTTTCTTCTTATTGCTTCATATAGTTTTGTTAAAGTGTCTTTGTAAAGTAAATAGCGATAACTGATTAAACATACTTTGTATTTCACTATCACGTGGTATTAAAAGATTATGGGTAAACACATTAATACCAGAATAATTAAAATTTACATCTCCGAGAGAGATAAGACGAATAAGAGATAAAATGTCGAATATATATACATATACATTTGATTAACGAGCGACGATTATAATCTGTCAAATGTGAAAGTGTCACTATTGCGAAATTAGAATATAGGCCAGTCCTTTTTAGTTTCCCAAAAAGGTTTCGATCTCGAAAAATCTTTTGAATTACAAAACTCGTCGCTGAATCCCTACAAACGTGAAAAAAAAATCATTTTTTTTACGGCCTTGAATTACCAATATAGTTCAGGATGGATTGTTGATATAACTCGTTTATTTCCACACCATACTTTTTAATGATGATGTCAGTGAGTAATCCCACACGTTTTGCGCGATTTTGTCGGCTCCCGTTTCCTTTCCATATATTCTCCTTATCGATTTAATACACGCGTTCATCGCTTAAAATACGGATCGGCATTATTTTTAATTTGACATCTGTTTCGAATTTTATTCGTCCATTTTTTGACTATAATGTCCCCATCCCTGCTTATTAAAACAATAATTAATTCGCCTGGTCAAAAGTCGTGTTTTAATTTATAGACGCTAACGCCACTTTGCTTGCGCAATAGCATTGTCGTATAGTTTGCGCATTTTTCCGGCGTCTGTTTGCTCCGCGGAGATCACTTAATTGAGTTGCTTCCTGCGGCTCTTATCGACGTACTTTGATTAACTCGGTAATTTATCGCAGCGGTTAGTTTGATTAAAACGCCGACATTATTCTACTGTAAAATTTAACAATAACACGATTATATACAAAACTTTTTTTTCCTTTTTTCCACACTCATCCCCGAATAATAATTACTTTAATGAGTCCGTAGATGGACGTATTTGAAATATAAACATTCTGACCGCAATTAGAGAGGCAAGAATAATTAGAGGAAAGGAAATGACGGAACGGCACATTTTTCGGATAGATATCTCGTTCCGCTTGACAACGTCCCCAACCAGCAAGCCTTGCGTGACTAAATCTCACGAGCACATCTTTTTTTTCTCACAGGCCAGGGAAAAATCAGCAGCGCTGGTTTGTGAGGAGAGAGCACGAAAATGCCGCATCTAACCGAGTCCAGTATCCAGCAGACCATCAACAAGGACACCGGCAAAATGTTCAAGGAACTTTTCATCTTCGCTACCGAGCTGGCGTGCCTCTACAAACAGGGGTGAGTCTCCCTTTCTCTTCGTTATTTAGCGTCTAATACGATTTAACGGTGAAAGTCTTTGTAATCGCAGTCAAGCGATTTTTTTGTTTTGTTTTTTTTTTTTTAAATAAGGATTCTATAGTGACGAAAGAGCGTTGGAGTGTGGTTAATTATGCGAGAGGAAATAAAAAAAAGAGAAATTTTTTCGAGATTGGTCGACTACATCGTCTGTTTAATCATTAGAGTATAGTAAGCAAAAATGTGTCGCGCATTGATTTCAGTGTCTCGCTCTGGAAACGCAAGTCACGTCACGTTGCAAACATCCGTGAGCAAATTGTTTAGGAATTACAAATGATAGGAGCGAGAGCCTCGCACTAGCCGCTCAGCAACTTTTACTTAATTGATCGGACGACTTTAATGACATCATCATCCGTTAATTTTTCAACGCCAAAGCAAAACACTATTCAAAAGTCATTCACTTTGTCGTAAATTCGATTTCACGTTATATGCGAATTTAAAGAAAAAAAGAGAAAAAAACAGAATACCGCCCACGGCATTGTTGAAAATGATTTAAATAGCCCAAGGAAATTATAAAAACCATGTCTAAGCTGGAATGAGAGAGTCGAGAGGATGTAAAATACTGGTCTGATATGTGTGGGATACGTTATCATTTGGAAATATTTCGATTGAGTTAAAAACGTACAGCTGTTTCATCATCCTCCGAATATTGTTTTACTTTTTCTAGAGAGCAAACAATAATTACTGTCGGAAACAGTTTTTGTTGTCTCAATTTCGCGTGTTTGTACAATTGTCACTTGTTATTCGTATTATTTTTAAACGTCGTTTATTGATTTTTCGCTTTCAATTAATTTAATGACAATAAATTGAATCCGATCGATGCTCTTGCTATCTATAAGAAATTCTTTAGAAAAAAACTAATGTTTATTTATTATTTGAAAATTTTGAAAGCATCCTTCACAACGTGATTTTATTCAAATTTTGTAAACTAATTCGATCCATCAAATTTTAGTAGTTAAAAGATTTATTTGGAATGAAAACATCCGTGTCATAACTTTTAAAAGCCTTCCACTAACATGAATTTTTAATGACAAATCCTTTTAAATTTCCATTTACAGATTGAGTCCATTGTTTTATAATGAATAATAAGAAATGAAAAGAAAAACGACAATCTCCAAGCTAAACCGAACAAACAAGAATACATATTTTCAGTATCTGTTAATTTATAAACTGTCAAGTCTAACCTCGAGAAAATATAATAACTGTACGACCTGTAGACTCCTCGTAACCGTAAAGCCGCTCATATCCAAAAAAATTTAAAAGGCCCATATGCTCTTTCATCTGAGCAGAGTTTCTCTCTGTTACAGGCGAGGAGCATCAGTGCATCAGACATGAATGAAGTGTACCTTAACCATGTTCAAGCGTGGATTGTTTTATATCCCTATAAAAGGATTTGATATTCGAAAGTACGTTTCCATCCCACTTTTATACAAAGAAAAACATTGCACCGCCTTGCCTTTGTGCGACAGCAAATTCCTTTATTTGTCAAGAATTTTTTGTTGTTTTTTTTCTCACTATTTTAATCACAAAAAAAAAATATCAAATCCTGTAATTGTTGATTGCACTTGCATGATTTTTCCAACGAAATTTTTTTGTATGTAATGGTTTTAGGTGTAATAACAGCTCGTATCCTCCTGTGCATTTGTGAGAATGTTAATAGAAAGAGAGAGTAACGCAACACTTTGAGTGTAAACAAGTAGTTAAAATAGCACATAAATTTTCGGGGTTGGTATGGGAAGGGGCGGGGGGAGAAGAGGGCTATACTGCTGAATCCTTTCGAAATCATTAGAATTTTTCAGGTCATTATCATTTTAGTGGGTTCTGCGTTGATTATCAGAAGGTCGTAATTAACAAATTCACATGTAAATAAGCAAAGCAACGAAATATCAAAATTAGCCGACTTCTCGGGGAATTGAGTTATTCGTTTTATTAACTTCTTAACACTTGCAAGAAAACACAAAAATTTAAGTGTCTATTCAATAGGTATTTATATATGCCATTTTACGTTCACGCTTATAACTGCACAATGCAATCATTATTTTATTGCAACAAATAAGTCCATCTAAATAAACACGATCGGTACCGTGAGGATGGCTAAAAATAGAGGATCCACTCATTATCACGATTTATATTACATAAAGAAAAAAAAACGAAACAAACGAAAGAGTAATAATTAATTTTAGACCTGCCAATATATAAAAGCTTATTTTCGTAATTTTTATCAACGGCGTAAAACAAACGTATTTCTCTTGTAAATTAACGATGTTTTGACTCTTTGGGTTAACCGCTCTTTTATCTAGAATAACGTCATTACACACATATATATATATATTTATTTTTTCGTTTTTTTCTCTTTCTGTCTTTGTCTTTCTTTCTCTTACTCTCGCGCGTGCTCTCTCTCTCTCTCTCTCTCTCTTTTCTCTTCTATTTAAACAAAAGCCACACACGCGAGTATACACCTTATTCGTCGTGCTATATTTCTGACACATCTCACACGTATACTTCTTTTTTCTGTTTTCTTTTTTAGAGTATCTGTTCCTATGAGCACCTCTTGCTCTATACACTGTGATGGAAAGGACACTGGCAAGGCTGGCTCAAGTACGTTCCTAAGCTTTACTACAATCACAAATCGTCGATTGCCAGATGCATACGGCGAGCTTCGAGTCACCCACACGCCATTTTATCACTAGAGCTCACACAGACGCACCTCTCCTCCATTTCCCGCCACACTTATATTTATTACTGCGCTTTTTTTTGTTTACTCTCGTTTGTTTATTCCTAACCGAAATCCGAATTTTTTGTTTGTTTTGCCCCGTTTGTTTTCGTCATCGTCGCGCGGCACAACAGAGAGGATGGCGTATGAGGTGTTCCTGGGAGGATCGTGCAATCCCACCACCTGGAGGACCGACATCGCCATACCGAAGCTCCAAAGCCTCGGCATCACCTATTACAACCCTGTGAGTGATGCACGACTATTTTTAGCGGGGACTTGGGGGACGAGAACGTGGGGCGGATGGGAGGAGGAGCCGAGGAATCGCCCTTCTTTGGCTGTATACAATGTTGATTTTTATGCCTCAGCAAGCGATTCTGGGGAGATGAGTAACCGTTCGCTTCTACTCATAATTCAATCGGAGCATGCTCGTTCTTTTATAAACGGATATACCGTTCGCCTTCGCGATTTCATGCGGCGTATATAAATGATATAGGCGTTCCTTTTTGTTCGGTATCTCTCGTTATTTAGCAACGAGCAATTTGTTCGGGTATACCGCTTTGGCAAACATTGGCTCCTTAAAGATAACCTCCACGGCAAGGAAAGCCTGACTAAGCAACCGCGGCCGCGACGTTTTTTCTCTCTCTCTCTTTTTTTTAACCGAAACCCGCACGTCCTTCGGTTCTGTTTGCATAGAGCCACCGCGAGAGAGAGAGAGAGAGAGAGAGAGAGAGAGAGAGAGAGAGAGAGAGAGAGTCAATGCCGCTCTATATTCCCGTGGTAAATCAACGAGATCGCGATACGGAAATACTGGGCTACTTGTACATGCGGACGTTGAATGACCAGAGTCTTAGCTCGTTTTATCGATCCAATAGTCAAAACGTGAGAAAGTCGTGTGCCTGAAAACAGCGATATTAAGATAATCGATGGAGTGGCGACGCTGCAATAAAACCGATTCACGATTAACGGGCGTGGCTTCTTTGTTTTCATGAAATGTGTCAAATCGATATCTATTCATCCGTTTTTCCCCAAACGGTATGTAATTTCGCTTAGGCGCGTATCAGGTGCGTACAGAAGTGGCGCGATACGGCTGTACGCTCGCGAGTGGCCAGATAAGTGCGCGCCGCGGTTAAAATGTCGGCGCGCCTCGCTGTTTGCCATGTCGTAAAATTTAAGAAATCATAAAGCTACGTTACACGCGACGAGGTAATTTCACGTATTTCGGTACTGCGCGCCGCCTCGGAGGAAAAAAGAATCGTTGGAAATGTAACGAAACGGTGTATCTCGCGCCTCCCGCTGCAATTCGTCAGTTTTGTCTATTTCATTATTTTTTTTTTTTTTCATTTTTTAGCCGAATATGGTCCTGAGGAAACTTATGACGAGACACTTTTAACTCGGTTTTATATTTACATGAAAAAGAAAAGAGAGAAAAATTTTTCTTCCAAGCTATTATTAGGCCGCAAACAAACCGGCCGGTTGTTCCGTGCGAGTTGTAAAATTTTCCCGAAACCAGAGTGAGGCTGCGCGCGCGTGTCTCGTGGGCAGGGAGAGACTCGGATTATGATGCACTTAGTCACGCGGCTAAATTAAAAAGAAAAATAAAAAGGGGGAAGAAAAGGCAGGGGCGGGAGGAAGAAGCGCACCGTCGCAATAATGATGCTGAGTAAACATAACGTTGGTGTTGTTGCAGCAAGTGGCGCACTGGGGCCCAGAGCTGATCGCCCAGGAGTACGAGGCGAAGGAGACGGCTCGAGTCCTGCTGTTCGTCATCGACGACCGGACGCGCAACTGCGCAGGCGTGATCGAGGCGGCGCAGCTCGCGGGCACGCGCCGCGACTCCCTCATAGTCGTCATCCACCCGTACCGCCAGGGCCAGTCCATACTCGGCGAGACCGTCTCCAACCAGTGAGTCCTCTCTCAGCCCCTCTCGCTGCTTTTCCCCGCTGCACCGGGCAAACAAACAGCCAGCATTCCCTCTTTTGACCGGTCAGCTGATGATGCCCCTCCTCCCTTCCCGGGCGTCTTCTCTCGTTTTTGGCGCCGCGCAAATCGGCATATGACGAGCTTCCGCTCCTCCTCTCGCGTCCGATAACCCTCCGCTCTCTCTCTCTCTCTCTCTCTCTCTTTCTCTCTAGCGCTCGAAAATACCCGGTCAATTAAGCCAAGGCAATTACCAAGTGGATAGAGCCCGGAGCATAGAGCGCGCGTGTAAGCTCTCGATGGCGCGCGCGTCCAATTTGCGAGCGCGTCAGCGGGACGGCGGCCGATGATTTGTCGCGGGCCCATTAAAAGCGCCGCCCGGCCGCTCAACGCGCACATATACACATAACAACTTGCATTATTGAGATAGCAGAGAAGAGGCGCAGCCCAGTGCCAAGCGCGTCGATCGCTTGTATTCCGTTATGGCCGAAAATGCTATTCCCAGCGGATTATCGAATGCGCCGTAATTTTAGAAGCACCGCCGCTCTTCCCTCTCTCTCGCGCTATATGCCAAGTATCCTTTTGTTACCCTCCCCTCTCTCCTTTTTTCAAACACTTAGTGTCCCTTCGGAATTAATGCGCAACACGGTTTGCTTTTCATCTGTATAATGCAAGAAGAAGAGAGAAAGAGGGAGGAGGAGGGGCGTTGGAGGAACGACGGGCCAACGAAAAATAGACGTTCTTTAGCGGCGTGGATGCTCGGCGGTAGACGCCATTTTTATAAATAATTACTCCTGCCGGTCGACGGCGCTTATGTAATTTGCTCGCGCTTATAAATACGTGCTTCGAGCTTGACGAAAGCCTCGAGAGATCGGCTTTTTTTATTTATCAACACTTTTGTTGGCCTTGTTTCTTCTTCAATGTTTGTTGGTGGAGGTTGGCCGTTGGTAATCCAGGTGTACGTCGTGTTAATTAATGACTGTAATAGGGGCCGCTCCTGCATGTTGACTATTGTGTCTGAGCCGAGAGAATGGGGTTTCGATTAAAATTGAAACGAACCGAATGATTCTCAGGGAGTACTGCGAGCTGATGAACGGACTGCTGGTGCTGCAGTACCTCATGGAACGGCAGAGGATACCGATATTCGAGAGCGTTGTCGCAGCCCTCAATTGTACGTCTAAGGTGAATTGTGCTTTTTTAATTGTTTTATATGCCCCCCTACCCCTCACCACCACTTGTTAATAAAGATCGCGTGGAGGATATAATTGTTTTTTTTTTCGTTTTTTTCTCTCTCTTTGTTTCGACAAACGACTTTTTTTTTTCTCTCAAACTTTACTCTTACGACACGTTTTGAAAAAAAAAAGTCAACATCTGTATTTGAGGAAACATTTTTTCATGCTGATTTAACGCGGCGTGTTTTCTTCACGGAGGGAAAGAGAGAGAAAAAAATTGTTGGATTTACTTAAATGAAATAAAATAAAAACGATCTTTATATACCAGTTTCCCACACAACGAGTATACAATGCGAGCGAGATTTTGGGTGGGGTTAATTTATCCTACAATCGATTAATCCAAAAGGTAAGAATTCCGAAAAAATATTTAACAACTTTAAAAATATCCGAAATTTTAGTATCCT